>JAHZMX010000804.1:0-14831 GCA_027743895.1 Seira musarum | reverse complement strand
GACCTTGACAAAACTGAGGTCCGAACCGTATTTTGATTAAAAATTAACATTCCGATTTAGTTAGAACAGAATAAGAAACACATTATGGTAAAGGATTGATTGGGGATTCGATCGATCCGATACTTTTTACATATAGAGCTTTACAGAGATATTTTTTCAAAAATCGTGCTTAATAAAAGAGATTATTTTAAAAGTGCCAAAAATTTAGCATGTAGTCACTTTTTAAAAAGTCATGACATGATCTGCCTCAATTCAAGAATAAATTAAGCTACTTGCTTTGCTTTGTGGTGAGTTGTTTTTAGTAGGATCATAAGCAAAAATATTTGCAGCTTTCTTTGAAATTGAAAAAAGCATATCATCGTACTGTATTGCCGTATTCTTTTACCAAGGCTAGTTAGTTAAAAGGTTAAATCAAAGTACTATACTATCCCCACACTTGTATAAATAGAGTAGAGTAGAGTTCGTCGTAATAATTATTCTCTAGACTTCATATTTCACAAGCGTAAAGTATAACTTGGGTAAACCTTTCAACGAAGAAAGACGGATGTGAATAATTGATGAAATAGGTGTGACCTATCAGACTTAATCAAAAGTACAATTTTTTGCTGTCAACTTGGGACCGCTGTCTCAATGTTGAGTATTGATTTGATTGACAGAGTTAATTGCAAGAAAATGAAAAATGAGAAATGAATTATTGCTTCAGTACAGAATATGTCATTCTTTCTTTCTCGCCTTTTGGTTTTTTGAAATTATTTAGAAATTCAGTTTGAATGACATGCTTTCAAAGGACAAGAGTTATTTTAAAACATTTTGAAAAATATTTCCAGTGCGCGTTTTTTCCACCAATAGCAGAATAAGCTAAATGGTGATGGGATAGAAATCCTATTCCAATTTCAAATGTTCAGTAAAAGACTCTTCCGATTTTTTAAACTGATAACAAGCTACTCCCATAAATTAGGTGCAGCACCATACGTATTCAATGAATCTGCACGTAGCAATAATCATTTTTCAATTGATCCCAAAGTTCTACCGATCGTCAAGGGGAATTTTAGAATGTTCCTGCTATGGCTTTTGGGAGTTGTAGGAACGATTCTCAAATTTTATTTGGCACGGGACTGGGCAAAATGTTATTTTGGTGATCACATACTGGTTTTCTTGGACTGCAGCAACTAGTGTGTACGCGTTGATACGGTGGTTCAATCATGATCTTTGCATGATTTTAAATGGAACTTTTGGATTTTATAAACTTTTGCAAAGTAAGTTATCTGCATACAACTATTTACAATCAATTTCTCCGAATTAAGCTTTGAAAAATTATTAATTGTATTTTGTAGGAACCTTCATGCCCAAATTCTATCCTAATAAGAGCAAGCTGAATGTGATGTTTGAGACAATAATATTGTCCATTTCCGGTGGATTTTTTGTTATTCCGCTTTTTCTTTTAATAATTTGCTTATACAATCCTCGGTGGCCTTTGTTTTTAGGTGGACTTGTTCCAAAGGAGTATTTCTACTTCCCGATACGGATTTTAATCATCATATTCCACACTTACCTAATTACCGCTCTGAGTTTTTGTATGACGTTCTTGGCTGGAATCATCCTTCTTTATGAAGTTTACTTGACTTTTTTCCTCACTCACGAGCTAAAAATGGGACGCCCAAATCATCGATACACGACAAGGAGCAACTTAAGAACTCCTAGAAATTTACGACTAGTTTATAGATCCTTTCAAGTTTTAAATGCTAATGCAATGTGCAGATTTGGGTATTATCTCGTTTTCTTGAATGGCGCACATATGATTCTTCCAATTTTAAGTAATTTTATTCTGATAAAGTACTGGGGAGATTTGGGCAAGTTAGTGAGGTCTCAACTTTTGCTTACTTCTTCCATATTATGCTGCGGTTGGTCAGTAATGTGCATGTCAGGGAATTTCCAGTTTGTGAAGGGCAAAAAAGTACTGGACTCTTGGGGTAGGGGGAGACATAGTTGGGGCTCAAAGAAAGAAAGATTGGTCATGAAAAAATTTATTAAATCATGTAAGCTCATAATGATTTCTCATGGTTCACAGTTTGTGCTTGGCAGAGTGACACTTTTAATTTACTTTAGAGGCATTACAAGAGGCACTTTCAGATCTCTTTTAATGACCAATAGAAATTGAAGCAAAATGAATGTATCTTATCATCATCATGAAAGTATCGATACATCTTATGTAAATCCATGTTAACAAAATAAAAAAAGTTCTTGTACGTTCTTGTACTCGCAAAATACATGACAGAAGCTGTATTTGTACTTGTACATTACTTCTTTTTGCTCATACTGCATCTTGAACTTCGCGATAAGCATTTTAAGTGGAGATTTAGAACATCTAGGATAAAAAGGATGTACCATCACGAGTAAATCGTTTCTCTTGTCTTAAAGCGAGCCAGTGGTCAACGAAAATGATGGATATATTTTCGTTTTAGAGATATTTTGTAGTTTACGTTGCTCAATCATTCTCACAAACGTTTGAAAAAATATGTCTGTATGATGACCTAAAATATCTTCGTTCAGCATATGCCTCTGCAAAAGTCTTATTATTTGCAATGAGTACATAAAGGAGATTTGTATGTTTGTAAGTACTTATTGCAGATTTGATAATCTTTCACTCCTTTTAGCAGCAGCGATAAAACTAAAACATTCGTTCCGTTCTATCTTTTTGTACGCTTTTCCTTTTGGTTGCGTTTTAAAACATAAAATTAATAAAAAATAATTCAACCGAAAATCGGATTTTTCGCTCGGTAATTATAGGTAAAAGAGAAAGAGATAAACAGTGTAATTATATAAAAACGCACTGTAATATTAATTAATCATATCGTAATTCTATTATGATTATATTGTTGTAATTTTAATGTATTATTGAGCTGAGGTAGTAAAATATAAAAACGAATAAATAATTAAGTGTATTTTTTGCGTCTTGGTTTTTAAGAAAATGGAACACAAACGAACACCCAACGACTGGAAAAATGATATCAGAAAAAAAACTGATGTTGTTATACTCAAAAGAAGAACAAAAAAAGTTGATTGAACTTTTCTTTTATATTGATGCATTGGACCAAAGAGGAGAAGAAGACTGTGCGTTTTGGGACACCCTCAAAGTAGCGTATGAAAGCGGAAAAGACGAAATGTTAAAAATGTATGCGGATCGAATGTATGAAGACTTATCACAATCTATGGGCACCCCTGAACTTATCGACGCAATGCGAAGGATCTATGCTGCCATGAACAAAATGAGGATTGAAAGGAAGGGTTTGAAAGACCATCAAACGATGTTATATGTACTTCAGAAGACCGTACTGGAGGATCAGAAGGGAGCTTCAGTAGGCGTTGGATTTGGTGTTCTTCAGATTTGGGACGTCATGCCTACAGAAGCTAAAATGCAAGTGATTAAAATTGTAGAGGAACTAGCCACCAGATCCACTGCATTGATACAAGTGAAAAACTCGATCTCACTTTTGAACAAGTACAGTGGAAAAATGGTTGCAGTTGGCTTGGCAGCGGTACTGCTAACCTATGACATTTGGAAAAACATGAGGCTATGGTGGGCGGGGGAGATCAATGGGAAAAGGTGTGCCATGAACTGCGTAAGCTCATTGATTGAGATAAGCTCTGGTATTGGGGGAGCTTATGCAGGGTCTGTTATTGGAACAGTGATTGCCCCAGGGGTAGGAACAATTATTGGAGGGATATTGGAAGGTTTTATTGGTTTAGGGAAAGCGGCGGCCGAGTCACTTACAACACGAATATTTGATTTGCCCAAAGGGGAGGCAGAAGAGAGGGCTTATAATTTCTTGGGGGTCCATCATAAGTCAAGTAATGGAGATATTAATTCAGCATTTCGAAAGTTATGCTTAAAATATCATCCAGACAAAGGGGGAAGCAATGAGCAGTTTTATGCATTGCAAATGCACATGGGTGTCATAAAACTGGCCAGAGGTGAATGGTGAGAGTAATATTTAATTAAGTACTATCGTTAGCAATTTAGTGCATAGGTAGTTAGTTAAATTATGCATGATTGGAAATATTATTGCACCCAATTTATGTAATAGTGTCCCTGGAATGGGCATTCCAATACAAAAGTGTTATTTTTAGAAATAAGTACTGATTTCTTTTGTACAAAGTAAAGCCCTTTAAATGTGTATGATCTACATTTATGATTTTAAGAGGTAATCATTATAAAGGTCTAAAAATAAAAGAAAATGAGACTGTATATGTACTAAATAACAGTTATGAGACAGCTGAAATGTCCATTTTATTTTCTTTCGAAATCGTATGTTCACTTTTTATTTTTAATATGTGTGCATGACATACATACTGGGAATTTTGAATTGTAGCTTTTCTAATAAAAGGCTTCATACATCATATTTTTACTGATATAATCATTTTGCACAAAGGGTATGATTTTGTAATCAATATTTTAAAACATGTTCGCAATAGTTTTGAATAGTACTGGGGGATTTATAAACTTGTAATTGACTGTCTCTCTATAACTCTGTTTGTCCATAGCCTCATACAATACTGACCTTTGTGAATCTTAAATTTATCGTTAGTTAATGTAGTTCATCACTTTCGTCAGGTCGACATTTCGATAAGCAGATAAAAATGCATAAAAAATTAAAACAAATAGAAAAACAGAAGTAATGTCGATCAAACTAAAACAACTTCCAAGTAAAGATGCAGGTGAGGTATCGGTCGTCGTACGGTACATACATCCTCTTCATAAGGTTGAAGGAACCTGTGATGTTGGAGCAACTTAAGGCTCAATGCCGTTTGAAAAGTGTTACAAGTGCTTCATTAATTGTTCATTGCCAATCATGCTGCAGTTTGCTCAACTTTAACTTTCATTCTCATTGTGACCTGTTTGAAGTGGAAATATTGTATCTACCACAACTACTACTTTCACTAACGCATGCAAAATGAACAGGGGAAAGGAGCATTTGGTTCATAATTAACAAGTTTTTTATTGACTCAAACAAAACATTACAAGTTCGGATCATGTAGTTTAGGTTGCCTAAAATCATCTAAAACAGTGTCACTAAAGTAAATGTCAATAGTCAAGATTCATGTTAGAACTGTAACGAAAGCGCTAGATTTTTTCTTCAATAATACCAATAAAAAGCGCTCCATACCAGAAGCAATTTTGTCTGCTAGCAAAAACTATAAACAGAATATTTTGTTTATGGCTTGATATTTAAAAATTAAAGTGTTTATTATTGTAAAATTGAAGACAAATCCAAAAGGGCTAAACCTACTTCCCTATCGTGTCAAAAATTCATCAATAAATTTAAGAGCGTTTGTGGCAATCAAGTTTGTCATATTTTGACTTTGAGAATTCCTCATGATTGGGATAAATAGGTTAGGTTTATCACGACAAAAACTGTGGATTCTTCAGTCCATACATCGAGTCGAAAGCATTTGCTACTGTACTGACTCTGAATTAAAAATAACAATGTTCAGCAACCGTCTGCAACGCTCTTTTGAGCTAACGGTGAACATCGCCCGTATTCTAGGTGCAGCTCCATTTATTTACCATAAAAACTCCGTCGGTCCCATTTCTATCGATTCAAGTGTCATTCGTAAAATGATTTTTAACTACTGCTTGCAAACCTTCTGGATAATTGCGTCTTTCAGTCTAATTTTGGGGGATTATTGGTCAAAGCAGTGGGGAAAATGTTGTCTTCACTTGACTTACTGGTTGTGTGCGTTAGAAGGCCTGTTCTTTTTTACAATAACGACTTGGTTCTACCAGGACTTTTGCATAATTTTGAATGGGACGTTTGGATTTTATCGATATTTGCACCGTAAGTAAACCAATAATGATAAGTGTGCATGTACTTATAAAGGAGGCGTTCATATAAAAAAATGTTTTGCTATTTTAAAGGGAACTTCATGCCCAGGTTTAACCCAAACAAGAGCAAGCTAAACTATGCCCTGGACTCTATCATCTTTTCTTTTCAACTTGGAGCCGCCACATTCCTTCTTCTCCTTATGCTTGTTAGTGTCTACAATCCAAGAACTTTAATTTTTTTGGGTGCACTCGTTCCCGAAGAATATTACTTTTGCTCTGTTCGTGTGCTCATCACATTGTTCCACGTGTACACGATCAGTGTCGTTGGAATGGTTTTAATTATGGTCGTAGGTTCATATTTTCTTTACCAGCTTTATCTGACTGTGATACTCACGCTGGAACTGAGGATTGGACGTGAGCAGCATAAATATGTGACTGCACACTACCTAAGGACATTTGATAATCTTCGACTTGTCTATAGGTCATTTCAAATTTTAAATGAGAATATGATGTGTAAATTTGGGTATTTTTTAATGTTTCTGTATTGTGCCTCCATGAGCATCCCCATTCTTTGCAATTTTGTTTTGATTAGGCATTGGAATGACCTTCATGTCTTAGTTAAAATGCCCTTGGTTAGCGCGACCATTTGTGTGATGCTGGCCTGGGCTGCAATTTGTGAATCCGGAAAGTTCCTGTTTGTTAAAGGGAATAAACTTTTAGGTTCTTGGGGCAAGTTGAGACATAGATCGGGAAGGGAAAAATTAATTATGAAGAAATTCAGAAGGTCATGCAGACTCGTATTGATTTCTCACGGGACTCAATTTGTCCTTAAAAAGGTGACGTTGTTAAACTATTTTAAGGGTATTACGAGGGGCACATTTAGGATATTGCTGACGGTAAACAAAGACTAAATTCCAAATCGAATGTTACGTGTAAGTAAATTAGTAATGAAATATTATTTATTTATTAGACAAAACCGCATCCATTCTCTAACACGACTGGTTTAACTTATCTGTCCAAAAACTTGACTTTGATGAACATTCTGGCGTCAATTTTTATCGCATAATAGCCTGCAGTATATTGAATTCAATATCTGCAATTTTACATTCCTGAGCTTTTGTTGGGTTGCTTCTTGTATGTACTTTGCATTTGCACTCGTGTATAGTAGGTACGCTTGTTTCATTAATTGAAGTGAATATTGACTATTGACGGAAGCTCTCGGCCACTGAACTTAAAAAATATCGCATTTTATTTACGTGAAACAAGCAGAAAAGAGCGATCTGATTTATTTAGTACCGTATCTTACAGTATAGCTGATATGTAGTAGGTATTTATTGTGTTCACAGTGAAATATGTACAATTAAAAGGAAAGCCGGTTTTTTATCGAGTCTAGCTCAGGATTAGTCCGGTAGATTTATGTATTTTGTACATGTAACGGAACTGGCGTATGATTCGTATCACTCTTCCCACGAACGAAAAGCAAATATTTACCACTTGACTGGAAATATTTAGACAAGGTGATAATCACGTAATATCAGCACTCTGATCCTCCACAAGAATATTGCCGAATATGCTTAATAGTTTTCCTTGTGTGTATTTATAAACTACCCAAAATTTGCAAAGATTTCAATAAAGTAAATAAAGTTTTCGAAATCGATTTTTTGATATACGTTATTGTGTTTCAGCATTGTCATTGAATGTAATGGACCGACGGATACTACAGTCATAATATGTCTTGTTCATAAATCTTGCTTTTCTAATCAAGGTATCAAGAAAAAATGCCTTAATCAGTAGAGAAATGCAATGAAGAAATGCCTTTTTTAAAAAACGTAAAAAGTCAAAGCTGAACTAGAGTCGAGCATGTTGAACATTGAGGTTTTGAACTGTCATTGTCACACAATTGATATTACACCTTGCACGTTGATGCTAGCTATGATATGATGAATAAAATCGTAACAAACTGGTTTGATTTCTTGCTTGTTCTTTCTTACATTTCATTTCAAATTTCAACTTGTAAAGGCTAATAGGTAGCAACATGTTAGCACCTTCAACAATGGGTGATATGATGTGCATTGCTACAATACAACATTGTTTGAAATCACATAGAAAGTTCACCGAGGAAAAAAATGTTGATGACCATTGTCAGGTAGTAAGTGCCATCATTATACTTTTCTTAAAATAGAGTAATCATACTCATAAGATGTCGATTTCAATAAATCGTCAATATTCCAATACAATTTAAGTGTTACCAATTTCATAGTCTAAAATGTTCCGAATTTGGCATCTCTACACAGTTGTGATAATTTCAAATGTGATTTCAAACTCGTATCCTTATTCAAATGGAACCAATGTTGGGGATACGGATGTGGTTAGTGGCAGAACCTTATCTGGTAAGGGATTAATGTGAGCGATTTGAAGGTCAAATTCTGCTTTGTACATGAAGTAAATACTCATTACAATTCATAGGAACACACAGGGTGATAAAGCGATTTACATCACACTTCTCATTTCCAAAGCCAAAGTTGCCTACTCTTCCAAGGCCTAATTTTGGCTTACCACTTTTTTCGAGAGGACTTCCGAAAGGAGAAGATGAGCCTTTGCCAAGGGGTAATAGGAGAAAAAGACCCAGGCCAAAGAAAAAGAAGGTAGAACTTGAGAGTGAAGAAGAATCTCCGCATCAAGACAGAACCTTGTTGGCAGGTACTGCAAAAACATCATTAAAATTGTATCACATTTATTCAATCAACGACGGTGTACATAATTTATTTTTTATAATTCAGCCAAAAAGGCACTTTTGCTGAAGAAAGCAATAATTGCAAAGAAAGCAATTATATTAGCAAAACTGAATAAAAACGCAAAGGCAAAAAAGAAGAAAAAATGGAAGAAAAAAGCAGTCCTCGCAGCAGCTGCAGCGGCATACGGGTTGAAGAAAGCATCCAAAATCAAGGGACTGTCCGTTAAAACACCATCTTTCCAGGTCTCATTTGGCCCCTCCAAACCTGTAAAAGCAGCAGAAGAGGAAGCTGCCAAAGTATCTGCTGAAGAGGATGAAGATGCCATTAGTTTTCTCACTGCAGATATAACGGAAGAAGACACTTCGAACTCAACAGAAACTGATAGCGACGGAGACTCTGGCGATACGGAAGTGGCTGCTTATGCAAACCAACCGACAGAAATGACTTTGACAATGATGCAACTCCTCCAACAACAATTGATTGAGAAGCAAAAACAACAACAGCAGCAGCAAACAACACCAGCCCCACAAACCACAGCACCACCACCACCTCCACAGCCACAAATTCAGATTGAATTGTTAACGGCAGCTCAGCCTCAAGCACCGCAGCCGCAGCCCCCGCCGGAATTACCACCGGAAATTATTGCTGCCGGTGACCCTGAAGATATCGACCCCGAAATTCTTATTGAAGCGTACAAAGGCTCAAAGTCTAAAGGGAAGAAGAAGGCAAAGAAGAAGGCGAAAAAGTCCAAACCAAGACCAGTGAATTTAGGAGTGAAAGCAAATCTTTACAAAAAGTTTGATGAGCTTGCAAAACAAGCGCATAAAGGAATTGCGACCTTTATACAAGTAGATGTGGACTTTTTAGGAAGATCTGCATTAGATGATATGATTCAGTCTGGGAAGTTTATCTCACGAACCGCAAGAGTATCGAGCGAGTCTCCTGAGTCAAAGGAAGCATGGGGATATTCAGTGGAGAGTGTTCAAGTCCCAGCTAATTTTATGCCTTCCTGGAGCACGCGAAATTGGGAAAGCAAATATCCTCGAATGACAAGAACAAGATGTACATCAACTAATGGCGGATGCGTTCTCAAACCTGTCTATTTATTGTTTCAAAACCGAAAAAATGTCTGACTGATGAATGACACTAAATAAAACTAATACAAAATTCCTTCATCATTTATTTACTCCTCCAGATCAATGTTTCTGTGTGAACACCTTTTATAATTTATAGTTCCATAATTTCAATAAAAATGATGAACATTTGAGCATATACAAAGTTTGAAGGCATCTTTACAAACGTGAAAAAAATCCGGGCCAGAAGCGACAAAGGTTGACATTTATTTTGTAACAAACCCCAAAAAAATGAAGAAGCATTTTACTCTTCGACCCAGCCACAAGGCTCAGGGTCAAAGTCAAAGTCGCCGCCATAAAAGCGTTGGAATAAGAATCGGGTTATTATGAAAGCTTATTTAATAATAATAAGCTTTCATAATAATTATTCGTTTCAATGGAAATCAAAACGCTGAGTAGAAAATAAACTTACACTCACCTTGAATGTTTCTGTGTGAACACCTTTTATAATTTAGAGTTCCATAATTTTAATAAAAATGACTAACATTTGAGCATACAAAGTTTGAAGGCACCTTCACAAACGTGATTACAAAAAATCCGGGCCAGAAGCGGCAAAGGTTGACATTTATTTTGTAACAACACCAAAAAAATGAAGAAGCATTTTACTCTTCGACCCAGCCACAAGGCTCAGGGTCAAAGTCAAAGTCGCCGCCATAAAAGCGTTGGAATAAGAATCGGGGATAATGCAAGCACAGCAAGTTACCTTAATGACAATAACGACATTCTATTCCCAACTGGGCCCAAACTGCCCGTGGCTCCACGAAAGCAAAGAGACATTGAGGGCATGGTCAGTAGGGACACCCAAACCGACCCTGACCTTATTGGTGCTGATAGTGCAGTTGAAACTGAAACTGTCAGAGTGGATTTAAATGAAGCAGACGAATTCTTAGAGAGAAAGTCCCAATACACATCCCGGGAAGAAGATTTAGAGGAAAGGGGATGCTGTGCAGCTTTACAACGTGGACATGCAGCGTGTGATAAAAAGTGCACCAAGAAGACTAATGGATGCCTCCGAGGAAATCGAAAATCTTTTCCAAGAAGACAACATATCATTCAGTTCTGGCGAAAACAACTGAACCGTCGTATACCAAAAAAGAAACTAGCAATCGTTGTGGATGGTAGCTCGGATCTCAAAGTAACGTACCAAGAGCTTGACGAATTTTCAAACTCCATCGCCCACCATTTGAAGACGATGAAGTTTAGTACGGAGTTTGACAACTTCAATCCGGATGGGGAGTTAGTTGTCGCTGTCTGCTTACCATCATGCTATGAATACGTTGTCGTACTAATGGCTGTCCTCAAACTTGGAGCGGCTTTTCTTCCGTTGCCGTTTGACTATCCCGCGGAACGATTAGCAGAAATTATTAAATTAACTAGGCCAGTATTGACCATAACAGCTGCTCAAGAAGATGAACTCTTCGCCAAGGTTGGAGCACTAGTTAACTTTGATCAAATCACTTTAGACGAAATATGGAATAGCCTCACTTCGGAAATCAGCATCACAAACTCTACAAAGACTTTCAAAGATCCCATCAATAGCAAGAAAAAGCGATTTCCTGCCATGTGGAAACGCACTGTTGTCATTTCAGTGATTCCGTCAGCGTCACAGGATTTACAGGCCTTGCGCTATAATAGTGCGGCGATTTTTAATAGATATTCATGGGAGAAACACTTCTTCCCATTCTTGCACACCGAACATTGTATCATGCAACCAAACAATGAGAGTGTGGACTTTATTGGAACTATCTTGACGTATATGTGTGCTGGAATAACGGTGGTTGCATTACAAAACCCGCTGGATTACTATATCCCAGATTCGCTCTTCATGGTTTGTTCCGTTTATAATGTCAGGAGACTCATGTTATTTCCGGGGCTATTGAAAGGGTGCGCTATAACCATGCAGCTTTTTGAAGAGCACTCCCAATGTGTAGCCTCTATCAGGTACTGGTTTTGCATTGGGGGTTTTATGACTTCAGAGTTAGCCGAAATGTGAGTGCTCAAACACTTTAGAATGAATCACAATAATAGACCACCTTCTAAATTTGTATGCTTGTTTGTCCAGGTTTTTTGAAGTTGCGCCCATAATTGCTAAACTAATTCACATGTATCATCATGAAGCTTGTCTTGGACCTCTTTCTTTTGAGATATTTGATACGGTAAAGACGACAAACAACGCGGAGTACTTTTGCAGACTTCCAGTTGGCAACCCAATTTCGTGCACTGATTTATACGTTTTGGATGAAAATCTCAAGGGGGTACTGGACGGCGATTCTGGAGATATTTATGTTGCGGGGCCACAATCTCCTATTATTAAACCAGATTATCTGAATGACCCATCCAATGATTTTTTCGTTAAGAATCCCTTCAGCAGTAACAAAGGTATGCGTAATACTAATTGCTGACAAAAACGGCTTCAACTTCAAATAATTATTTCTGGGTTTTGCATTTTAAAATTATCAAACTTGCTATTTTTTTTTGCCAAGATCGAAAGATTATGATTCGAACCTCTGACTATGGACGAATTATAGAAAAATCAAATGGAGTCCGAATCTTAATTCATGATCAAACCCGCTCCCGCTATTATTACGTTGAAAATCAAGTCGCCATGCTTGTGCATATTGACACGTATCTTCAACGTCTCCCAAATCTCGTTAGCAATGCCCACACTCTATGTTACCAACCGAATCAGGACGAACAATGTTATTCTTGCATTTTGTATTCTTGCGTCGCCTCAAATAACAGCGAAACAAGTAGAAGATGAGTTGTGCAACTGTCTCCCCATCACTATGATTCCTGAAATTGTGCCTGTCACTGAGATCCCATGTTCATCGAACACTGGAGCAGTAGATGAGAATCGGTTACTCGAAATCTACCGGAATTTGAAGCTAGAAAGTATGCTAGAATGAAATGCATCGCAAATCTAAGATTAAGCATGTTAATCTACTCACGTACTTTCTCTCCCAGGACAGGTATATCAAGGATGGGAATCGCTAGAACTGTTGCGTCACCATCCTCACAAATTACGTGCGGCAAAAGTTCTGGCATACATGATACACTTGTATATTGGAACATCAGTGAAGGAGATTATGGAGTCTCAATGGGAACACCCCTTCCTTAATATTAAACGTGNCTAGAATGAAATGCATCGCAAATCTAAGATTAAGCATGTTAATCTACTCATGTACTTTCTCTCCCAGGACAGGTATATCAAGGATGGGAATCGCTAGAACTGTTGCGTCACCATCCTCACAAATTACGTGCGGCAAAAGTTCTGGCATACATGATACACTTGTATATTGGAACATCAGTGAAGGAGATTATGGAGTCTCAATGGGAACACCCCTTCCTTAATATTAAACGTGCAACTTTTACGAAAGGGGTGGTTATTGTGAGGGAGCTACACAGAAGTCGTTATCCAGTCTGTAAATCAGGAATACTAATATTATTGCCGCACGTAAAATATTCATTACAGGTAAATATCAATCAATTGAATCATAACTAACTTTTCGATTTCTAGGCATGGACAGCTTTATGTATGCACCCACACTTCAAAATATTGTGGAAGAAATGGTGATTGCTCGAAGGGACCGCGCAGCTCCTCATCCTGACTGTCCTCCAGATGAGATTTTTTTTGTGAAAAATAGATACAAACTTTCCCTTATGCAAAATAATTCAAAACTTGGCGTGTGCAGTTTCTTGGCGAAATGCTTCACAAGCAGGGGACAACTTGATTATTACGCACAGGTGGATTTTAATATGATGCGAAGGTATTTCGACCAGAGTTGGCCCATATTTGCAAACAAAAAGTTGAGGTAATACTTATCTTTCATTAGAGCTTGCGTTTGGAACAATTTGGAGTTTAGAATCTGATAATGTTCTGTTTCAAATGTAGCATTGTGATTCGGCAAAAAAAGGAGAGGAACCTTATCGTTGGAGCGGTTCTCTGTATGAACTGGCACGATGAAATGAGCCTGAGGAATCGTGTTCCACAAAACATCGGTTATAAACTGGAAATGATTAAATATCTTGAAGGCGGTCTATCGTTAACGTTAGTCGAAGAAAATATAATATAATGAACTGAAAACTAACTTATGATTAGATGAACGTATTGTACATTTTAAAATCATGTTCAGGGACCCTCGATTTAACCACTCAAATGTCCTCCAAATCTGCTATATTGGACTCGATAATGTTCGATTGACAAATGCGGAAATCAATGGAATCACGGATAAAGTAATTCGGAGCATTTTAATTCTGGCGAAAGTGAAGAAATTTGATGATGTAGTCGTCGTCAGTTATGACTATTTCACATTTGACATTTGTGTGCACAATTATAAGTTTCATGTTGCAAGAGAATGTCAGGCGAATCAATTTGTTGCATCCGACGGAACTCGACCTTATGCACTATGCCCCGATTCACTAGTTGCCTCTATTATGTGGAAACCTCTGAGCAAGGTCCAAGAATTAAAAAATGAAATTCCTCGATTGTTTAACGTAGCGATGGATGTTACCAGAGGACAGAAACAAAAATAACTAGTCTTTGAACTACTAGCACATTGACAAAGACAGCATGGTTTAATAAAAGTCATTTTTTGTTACATAAAAGTGCATGCTACAGTTTTTTAAAGTATTCGATTCATTAATAATTGTTGTTGTTGTTCAATTGTTGTTAAAAGTTTTGTGCTATTATTTCCTCTTCTTCGGGTCTGAGCGTCTAATGGTTCGGATATCTGAAATGGTTGAGTTCTTCAATCCTGATGCAATAGAAATGCGCTTTGTGCCAGTTCTGCTCTTGTTTGCTTCTAATTCAATAAAGTTCATATTTCATATTTTGAATTACTTGAGCATCGTAAATAATAAATGATGATAAAATAATGTACTTACGAACGCCATAGTTGACAATCACACTCGGGCGTCGTTGCCTATTTTCTCCCAAATTTTGAGTTGTGGAAACCGATTCCACGGCAGCAAGAATTTTCTTTTTTTCTTCCTGTACTGAATGTCGCCGAAGCTTCTTCGTTACATTGACACAACGAGCTAACTCGTCGTCGTCGTCAGGGGATGGTCCTTGATCCTCTTGTAATATGATCAGAAATCGATTTACCGTCTTTGGATTTGGAATAGATCTGAAGCTGGTAC
>JAHZMX010000803.1:0-11853 GCA_027743895.1 Seira musarum | reverse complement strand
GGTTCGATCAGATGTGTAAAACTTCCTTGTAATTGACAATAGCAATTATATGGAGAGTCTCTCAATAATAGAGTCTCCCTATAATTGCTAATTTAAAATTCCCGCTGGGGTGCAATTATTCGGAAGTTACACTGTATTATTTATTGTATCCAAAAAAGTGTACTTACAATGCATAGCAGCATACAACACCGAATGAATATTACCACCACCGAGCGGAATACGACGTATCGGATGATTACTGATTGTAAACGACAGTCCTCAAATTTCAGGTTTTGGGATAATTTAATTAAAGGAGCCGGTACAACTTGAGGATTGTTGTGACCAAGTAAGTTAAACCATTATTGAAAGTCCTTTTCTCATTTTTATTGCTAGCAATAAGCTGTGCTAAAGACCCTCGAAATTTGCTTGAAATTCTAGAGTATCATTCATAGCTTAACTAACAATAAGGAATTATTGAACAATTGCTAGCAGGAATAAATTATAACAAAACCTCTTCAATTTTAAATTCATGGAGAAGACTTTAATCCAACTATTGTCACTCGAACTTGCACTTGTAACATAATCAGACGTTGCGTCGTTTGAACTTTCATTATAGGAAGCGTAAAATATCGCACGAATGCTCGAATGGTTAAAATCCGACAATATTGATCCGAGTTCTTCGCAGAATTAAATCTATGGAATCGCAGATTTGTTTGAATCGAAAGCCCTTGCAAATAGGGTAATTTCATCGACTCTCCTTGTTTTTCTTGGAGGAGCACGTATATTCTAAGGGAGTTAATATGCTTAGGTCTGGAGATAATGACATATGCATTAGAGGATAAATCAAAAACATACAAGTCCACGCTGATTATGAAGTATCCTTAAATCTAACGCTTCAGACTTGAAAAAAAGATATCAGCGATTGAATTTTTTGCACACAAATTATTGTACTATAAATAAATAGTATGTGTAGATTCAACATCGCCATGAGTACAATATGGACAATGTTACGACTCTTATTCTCTGAAACGATACTCCATTGAATACATTTTATTCGTTTCGAATAGTTCATGATTCAAATATACTCTTTATCCATTTCAAAAAATTAAAAAACTAATTATAAATGAACGTCCAGCAATAACACGTTCAGCGCGTAGGTGCTTTTAAAACCAATCAAACGTACAAAATCCGATTGTATCTCGAAATTATTTACAGAAATAGAGATTTGCTTTTCGAATTCGTGTCAGATTTAATTTTTTGGGAAACCACTCCAATTTTACCAAGTATTAAACAGGATAAAATTAGTTTTCATATGAATTTAGAGCAAGTAAAATCCTCTTTTTGTTGTAATCAAACATCAATCCACGTTAAAATCCGAATTCGTAATAAGCGGACGCAGCTTTAAAATACATTCTTTACAATCGAAAAGGTTAATTTGCCGGAAAGGAGCGGAAAAACCTGAGGCGAAATCATTATCTGATCATCAACCAAATTATTGGACACTTTCATGTATGCTTTACGGTGCGCAATTTTTTTTATGTGAAGAAACATGAACTTCAGTCAAAGCTTAATATAACGGAAGCGCTAGGGCAACATAATTTCGTCCGGAACAGCTACAATCCGTGAAACGCAATCAGATGTCATTAAAAAAATAATATCCAAATTTTAGAAGACAGTATATTGAGATTGTTGGTGAAGTTTAGAAAGATAAGGTGATTCTGGAATATGTATAAATTGTGGACACGAGCTCATGGTGTTGTATATGAAAGTCATTGCCAGAGAGCAAACAGATTTGTTTAAATTGTATTATTAACTTATTTACTTTCTCAATAACGGATATTCAGGAAACTAAACACGGAATGGAACCGATCGTTATTAAACCAAGATGCAATGGTAGAGAAATTTGTAAAGTTATTTCCTCTTTACAAATTCGTTCTTATACTTTACGTTTTCACAAATAAAGGTTTCTTGTCAAATGCTTTATAATTTGGTGGTTGAAATTGTGGAGTTAAAAGTTTTAAAAAAGTTAATGTACATATGCTCAGCTGAATTTAGTAGTTTTCGTAGATCAAGAAACCAAACGAACTAACCTGAAGTAATCCGCATTTTGCCCCGAAAGACATTACCCAGTCGTTAAAAAAATTTTCCTGAAGTAATTAAAGCCTTTTTGAATTCTGCATGGAAATCTTTCGTCATTGTATTCAAAATAGACCTTCCGAGCGCAATACAATTATTTTTGCGTTAAAACCCGAAAACAATGACGTGCGCTGCTATACATGTAATGGGGATTTCAATCGGTAATTCTCTATGCTTATTTCGATTTTCGCTCGAATTGCGGTTAATTTCACTTAATTTATAAGCTCTGCATGCATAAGCAGGCGCTGGCAAATATGGTCACTTCGTCTTCTTCTTCCGCGCAGAGCACACATCAAAATGATATGCGTTTGTGGCGAAGATGAATGTCATTTAGCAAAAATATCCGGGCTCTGATATTTTTCATATGCCACAGATATTGAAGTTCTCTCCTGGACAAAATGTTGAAAAGATACTGACGGAGTCGTAGCAGAGTTGTGCAGGTGTGTTTAATTCATCCATATTTCTGGTTGAAAACGACTGTTGTCGTTAAAACAACAAAACATACAATTAGAAGCAGTCTTGAGTAGTAGTAGAAAGTAGTAGTCAATTAGTAGTAGAACAAGTCAAAATGAGTCGCAAGTATAGTTGTTGTCAAAACTAGTATTTATGTTGGAAACACGAAAAATCCTAATTTGTAGTAAATTTGGATAAATGCAAGTAGTCCCTCATTAACCCGGTCGTCTGAGAAATTGCAGCAAATGTGAAATATTTTTTGGAGCAGCTGATGGCCTAACCGGATTGAAGTGCACTAGAAATTGTAATTATTGCAAAGAAAAGCCCAGTGCATTTGAATCAAGCCAAGTAACTGAAATAGAAAATGGAAATTCTGAGCTTTTCAAGATTTACAAGGAAACAGCCCGAATAGCCCACTGTCCCAATTAAAACACCCCTTCAAATGAACAACGCACCTGTGCCTTCAATTGAATTTACGTTCCATGCCGGATATGCAGACGGACGCTATCGACTGCATGCATTCAGCTTACCATATTTAATTTCGTAATTCAAAACGCAAGTAATCATAGTCAGTCCATCTGTGTGTCTCTTCGACTTTCAGTCCAGAAAACTACTAGCACCACTGCAACTTAAAAGGGAAGAGCCCCAAGTGCCCCCCTTGGCGATAATCGCATATACGAGTCATACTCTCCAGACCACGAATAAGTTTTCAGTTCTTTGGAAAAATGTCAAAGAGATTCTTATTAGTTTAGATTTTGTCCAAATTTTCAAATATTTGGATGAAGATCGACTTCAACCAAAAAATTACCAGACATCTCTTTGTAACAAAACGTGAAAGTGGAATGCTTACAAAACAGAACTTTACGCAAAACTTAACTGTTCCTACATTTCTGTTCTGCTTATTCGAGTCTATTCTGTTTGAGATTTCTACAGTTTTCAAGTAAAATGTATAGTTACCCGTTCGAGCATTAAATGCGTGAAGTGAGAGTAAATCTTATTTTATTTCATATGGTTTTTTTGATTTTTTCCGTGCTAAACCGATTAACAAAATGGAATTGTGTGGGAACAACTGAGGAAACGCTGGAAGTTTTACTATTACGATTTTGTTATATTGCTATAACTTCTCGCGTGAGCAAATGCTTCAACCGATTAACCTCAAAATTGAACCAAAATGTAGCCCATCAAATTCACTAGACGACTTTTGAAGGAATTGGAAGGAACCAATTCGTCAAAAGAGAAACTGGGAAAAAACGTAAAACTTAATTTACAAGCTAACGAATACTTCGACAATTCTGGTTATTTTGGGCTCAAAAATGCAGTAAAATTAGCTTAAAACTGTTTGTGCAGTCCTTAGGGCTGGTCTTACGCCAGTAGTGATAAGTCGCCAAACTTTTGCCAAATTGTTTTCATCCAATTCCTTCAAAAGCCGTCCAGAGAATTCGATGGGCTACATTTTGGTTCAATTTTGAGGTTAATCGGTTGAAGCATTTGCTCAGGAGGTCGATCCCAATATTTGACATAAAAGCCACTATATCGAGAGTACAGATTTTTTAGAAAATGGAAAGCATCAATTTATAGGTTATTTTTGATGCTCTATTAAGCGGTGTTCTTGGTTTTTTGTTTCCAGACATAGCGCCCAATGATTTCTCCCTTTGCGATGAACTTACTTTCTCACGTATATAAACAAGTAAGACTGTAATGAGACGCAGTAGATACTCCCGGTTCGGATGAAAAAAAATCTATGAAATAAATTCAATGAATTACATTTAAAATATCCATAAAACCAAGCGATTGACCATTGTGATGCTGGTTTAACCCTATATGGTGCAGGGTGCATTTTTGAATTTCGAGTTGCAACTTTCTGTAGCTTCCTAAAACATCAAAATACATCGGTTTGACTAAAAAATGCAATTTCAAAACAAAAAAATTCAACATGAGGAAGATAGGGAGGCATCCACTAGAAATGGGCATACCAGTACCCAGTAATTTTGCCTTGGCGTGTCGAATGGAAGAATTTGGACTTTGAAGGGTTTTCTCCTCCAGCACGGAAAATTTTCTAGAGGGATGGGTATAATTGATGGAGTTTATGTAAGACGTGTAATGGTTCGTGGTCCCCTTAAGGCAGAACTCTTCAAGAGAAGATTGTGACGAGATGTTGAGTGGGAACTCACAAGGGAACATTTTTTACTATATCATCATTTAATTCATTATGTTAGGAGAAGAATTTGAGTTGATCCTCCCCATCTCATTTCATGCAGTAATTAGTAGTTGATTGTAAGTCGTGTGAGAA
Source organism: Seira musarum (assembly GCA_027743895.1). Taxonomy (NCBI): domain Eukaryota; kingdom Metazoa; phylum Arthropoda; class Collembola; order Entomobryomorpha; family Entomobryidae; genus Seira; species Seira musarum. Next base: position 6,995 of record JAHZMX010000803.1, on the reverse strand, counting down.
TGTGAAAGGCAAACGTATCTACAACCATTAAATTGCAATTTTCCCACTGTTATTAAAAAAATCTGGTCCTTATTATTATGACCATTTTATAACACCATCATAGAATCATGCAAATTTTTAAATCTGCCTGAAAGAGTAACTGAAGTGACCCCTCAGATCCAAGGGCAGTCGCCTACAGCTTAAAAATTCGTATGGATAGTATTTATATTTTATTGGTCAGCATAATTAAAACAAATGTTTAAATTTAAAAGAAAAAAAACAAATTCCTGAACATAATTTTACGATGATAAATATGTTTAAAATATTTGGCGATATTTCACAATAATCTTGCAATAACCTATGTAATTTTCCAGATCTAGATCTACTGTGTTGATTCAAAACTAGTTTTCAAAATCCTTAATCCTAAGCCAACAGCAACGACGGACGTTCTCTACCGCCTGTCGCAGAATGAAATCCCTGACTATTCCGAATTTCTGAAGTAGTCTCGCTCTCCATTAAAATCAATGCATATTTCGTGATATAAATTGAAGTAAAAATGATTGTAAACATCTCCAGCAATTCGGAAGCGTGATCGTAATCAGTAATCAGCGTAAAAACTGAATCTAGAAAATATGACTGGCGTTTTTGGGGCTGTTCTGTTCTCATATAAACTGACTTTAAATGCTCCTCTGTTCTGTAGAATAGACTTTTTACTAGTTTTCAGATAAAATCACATAAAAATTTATAGCAAAGTCCGGATGGTTAGAAGTGAATCGATATTGCAAAATGCTGCCCAATGAGTGATAACAATGAAAAAAATTTAAAAGCGTTTTACGTAAAAACGTCCGATTGTTTAATTTAAACCCAATAAAATAAGGGTGTCATTTATTTATAAATAAAAATATAATTTTTTGGCAGCTCTCCCCCGATTTTGAATGAGGCAAGACAAAATTAATGTTCACGTAAAATTCAAGCAAATTGAATCAATTTTTCACTATAATCTAATTCTTTTCGACGCTTATATTGAAATTAAAATTGATCACATTTCTAGTACGTATCGTAATTCATGACTAATCACCGCCCAGGAAGTAGATGAATCTGGTGTTCAATAAAATTATTTGAATTGTATATTTAAGCTGGGCGGAGTGTTATTTTACTTTTTGATAAATTTCCATTCATAAATTAGCAGAACTCTACCAATGAACTTCAGATAAATGATTTCTATCTACAACGCACAGCTGTCACGTAATTCGTTAAATGTTTCATGGGGAGTTTCATCTGTTGTATAGGTATTCAAAATCCGATCAATTCCTTTTTAATGCAATGGAAGAGCAATCATTGCATAGCTTTCGAAAATGTGGACAAAAAGAACTTGAGTGCTAGTCGGTAATACAAACCTCATTCATCTCATTTTTGGTAAGTGGAAATGTATTTTTGGAAAATTGAAAACTCGAAATTATATTCCCGCAAATTGTTTTAATTAATTGTGCAAGTATTCAATTATTGTTATTCAATATAGTTCTCCGTCAGTCTACTCAAGTCAAATGATCCCAATTCAAGGACTGAAACCATTTATATTTTTATTCTGCTCTAAAACAATACGAATTGATTGCAAAAACGATAGCTTTGAAGCAATTTTTCTAGTTCTGAAGTTTTTTCTCTAGTTTGTTTTTACGTTGAACAACGCATAAACAAACTAGAGAAAAAAACTCGTAGTTGATTCTGCATATTACATGTTTTAAAGAAATTAAACAAGTTTTACAAAATTTGATAATCAGGTTGAATTAAAATTTATGTGTATTATTTGCCTCAATAAATTAGTTAATCTTAAGCGAAGGGATACGACGAACAGCGTTTTTGCGAGCCCAAGCTCCATCACAAGTGATTTTCGAAAAAGAAATTGCTCGATTCTCGCCAAGCCGTGAGCTCGAGTTTGATTTTAGCAAAAATGGCGGTAACACTAGGCCAAAAATTTAAGAATCAAATAATCAAAAATAAAATTTATCAAATTAGGATAAAAATTACCAGTAATTCAATTTTATATGTATACCAGACAACAGCTGAATATGTAAATAGTCTTTCTGAAAATCGGGTTTTTCTTTTATATTATTTTGAAAAAACAAAGGTTTGTTTGGTTTTTTTAAGTTTGTGCACGTCCAATATTTTTTACTGTGTATTTTTCCATTCGTATCAATTAAGCTATTTATGTAATCCCAAATCATGGTTTACGTCTTTTGCTTTTTTGACGGATAGTGGAAAACCCATTATCCACTTTATGTATTGTAGAAATCTCACTTTCCAGGAGGAGCAGTGCAGAAAGCCACTATTCATTTTTCGCCATAAAACTACCAGGGAGCATTGGCACCTGGCCCATTTTTCTTTTCTCATTGTCAGTCAGCCTCTGTGGAACATTTGCCACAGCGCAAAAGAAAGCATTACATTTACTAGAGAACCCCCCGAAGTGCCCCCTTAATCGCATACACCAATCATACTGTCGATATCAGCATTTTTTCTGATCAAGAGTACGTTTAGTTTTCTCTTACGAAGCATCACAGTTATTTTTTATTTTAATTTATATAAATGAAATTGTGTGCCTGCAATACATTGGAACTTATTGCCATACAAGCAGGTCGTACCATCGAATTCGTAGGCGTCGGGTATTTTTTTACACGGCAGGTGTAATTTATGACCATCTGGTGTTTGAAATAGGGGTATAACGCCTATTTCCTCCAAGGACATTGGTGCTCATCAAAATATTGACATTTTTCGCACAAAAAATCAAAATATAAAAAACTGTGCTTCTTCCACATAGAAAACTAAACGTATTCGTGATGAGTAAAAAATACTACTCTCGACAGTATGACTGGTATATGCAATTAGGTGGGCACTGCGGAGGGTTCCCTAGTTAATCAAGTACCGATCTATCCAGGGCACCAAGCCTTCATTACTTATTTACTTGCAAAAATTGCATATATTTTGTGACGAAAATTAAGCGTTACGATTTTCATATATAAACTAGAAATTGTTTTTGTCCGCCCCGAGACTTGATCATTGAATCAATCAGAAATTACATTTCAAGTTTGAGAAATCCTCAAAGTGAAAGTCAAAAGTAATGAATTATCCAAACATCGCAATAAAAGCTTTCCAAGACTTCAACCCACTTCACCAGTACCCACACCAATCTACAACAATCAAGACCGACGGTTCAAGCAATCTGTCTACTTACGCAAATTTTTTCTGTTCGTATTTTTTTGTTAAATGATACCGATCAAAGGAAAATATAAAATCACTCATTTCCCACAATCTTTACTGTATTAAGTCCTGATTCTCTGTAAGTAGGAGTGTCTGCGTATGTTGGTGTGTGTCCGGGATTAGCAGGGGGCGCTGCAGTTTATGCAATTTGTTACACATGAATTGGAGGGAGTGATATTAATGGTAAAGTTTCGATTTGTTTTAGTTAATTAGTGAAGCCTTGAAGCTTAGAATTACGCTATGATTGAAATTCAAGGAACTCTGTTAGCTTCCGCCTAAAAAAACGAAGCTATTATTATTAAGCCATGAAAATGTACGTGTGTATATTTTTAAACGAGGCTAAAATCATTCCGAACAACATCGGACATTACTTTGTCGTTAAAAATATTTCCTGAAGTAAGTAGTGTCAAGCTTTTTTGAAATCTGCGTTGAATTCTTTCGTCATTGTCTTCAAAACAGACCTTACGAGCGCAATACAATTATTTCTGCGTTAAAAACCGAAAACAATAACGCGCGCCGCTATACATGTAATGGGGATTTCAACCGGTAATTTTCCATGCTTAATTCGATTTTCGTTAAAATTGGGGCCAATTTTTCTTAATATACGCTGGCAAGTATGGACATTTCGTCTTTTTCTTCCGCACAGGGCACATACTTATCAAAATGAAATGCGTTTGTGGCACAGATGAATGTCATTTAGCAAAAATATCCGGGTTTAGAAATTTTTTATATGGCACAGATAATTTAGGTCTCAATTGGAAAAAAAGGTTTAAAAGATGCAGATGGAGTGGTAGCAAAGTCGGGCAAATATATTTCACCGATATTTCTGGTTTCAAAAGGCTGTTGCCGTGAAAAACAAAAACTTACAATTAGAAGTAGTCTTTCACTAATAATTATAATGATGTAATTGTAATGAACCAAAAAATTTTTTAAAGCATTACAAGAATCGTTCGTTACTCAAAAATGCATGCCATTTAACAGAAATTGGGAACCTGAAAAATAATTAGCTACTACAGATCCGCTGCTTTGGCCATTTTAAGACAATTATGTAAGTGTGAAGAACAGTATTCATGTTGCAAACCCGGGAATAAGCGAATAATCCTAATTTGTGGTAAATTTGGATAATTACAAATAGTCCCTCATTAACCGGGTCGTCTGATAAAGTGCAGGGAATGCAAAATGTATTTCGGAGCAGCTAATGGCCTAACCGGTTTGAATTACGCTAGAAATTGTAACAACTGCAAAGAGAAGCCCAGTTTCATATGAAGGAAGCCATCAAACTGAAATTGAGAATGGCAATTCTGAGCTTTTCAAGTTTCACAAGGAAGTGCCCACTGAACCAAATGAATTTCTTCACACTTCTTTGGAAGAAATATGGCACCTACGCCTTCAATCGAATATGTTCCATGTCGAATATTGTACAATTTTAATTTTGTAATTCAAAATTCAAGTATCATTTTTAGTCCGTCTGTGTGTCTCCTGGATTGTCCGTCCAGAAAACAATTAGCACCACTATAGATTAAAAGGGAAGAGCCCCAAGCGCCCTCCTTGGCCATAATCGCATATACGAGTCCAACTCTCTAATCCACGAATAAGTTTTCGCTTCACTGGCAAAATGTCAACGAGATTCTTATTAATTAAGATATTGTCCCAATTTTCAAATATTTGGATGAAGATCGACATCAACTCTGAACACAAGGGGTTGGAACTGATTTACTCCTCAGCAGCATATTACAAAGGTTGGTCATTTCAATTGGCCAACTTAAAACATTACCCGACATTCCTTCGTAACATAAAACGTGAAAGTTGAATACTTACAAAACAGAACTTTACGCAAAACTTCACTGTTCCTGCATTTCTGTTTTGCTTATTCGACTCTCTTCTTTTCGAGATTTCCACAGTTTTTAAGTAAAATGGATAGTTACCCGTTCCAGCATTAAATGTGTGAAGTTAGAGCAAATCTTATTTTATTTCATATGGTTTTTTTATTTTTTCCGTGCTAAACCGATTAACAAAACAGAATCGTGTGGAAACAACTCAGGAAACGCTGGAAGTTTTACTATTATGATTTTGGAATATTGCTATAACTTCTCGCGTGAATACCATGAGAGGCGTAGCATTACTGTGACACCAACTCCCATAAATTGACTTCAGCCGGTGTTCCTACGAAAACGTAGATAAGTTGACTGCGCGGATGTTTTTTGTTTGTACGAGTTGAGCAACCAGATGCATAGAAAAATATACTGCAAAATTTGAAACTATGTTTATATCATTTTTTACTACCATAGGTGCGTTTATTTATTGTTTAGGCTCGTAATGTTATTTTCCGAACATTTGGCTCATTTGAACCAATTCCATATTTCAGCAAATTTAGCTTTCATGTCGCTCAATATTTGTTTTTGTTAGTCAGTTGAAAATTTCATTGAAATGTACTACCCAAAAACTAACCTAACATCAGCCAAACTTACGTCCTGGGTACTTTGAAAATGTTACATGGTGGTTATTTGGTCAATAAAATCAAAGCCAAACCAGAAGGAAAAAAATTAAGCACATACCTATTAATATACTTGTTAATATTTATCTTGTGCATAATTGAAATGACGCTTCCACTTACCTCGTCACTTGATCTTGAAAGCAACATGGGAACATTTCAATGTGACCCAATGACCGCATATACAACACGTACAGCCTTGTTCAGCTTTTTATTATGACTACTTATCTGTTGTCAAACAATTGGAAATCTTTCAGAATTATTTATAAATTTACTTTTAATGTCTTAAGTGCCCATTTACCATTCATTGGTTGGAACGTGAAAGAGCAAAACCGATAGAATGATGTAGTATTTAATAATCACACATCGCAAAACCGGTGGTTATTCCAACCTACACACAAAAGTAAATCGAATGACTATTCGGAATTCTGAAAGTGATGTCGATGCTCATCCAAATCCAACAATTTGTTTCATAAAATATGATTTTTAGATTCAATTGGAAAATACCTCCAGTATTCGTGAGCTTTATGTATTTTACCTTATTGCCTTATTAGCAGCTTTTGGTTCTCATGTAACAAAAATTACTTTACTGTTCAGACCTGAAGTCCACGTTCCGAAAGTCCATTTCCAAACATAACGATCAAAGCACGGACGTTTGGTCGAATCATTTGGCAGAAGATCATAACAAACCATGCGCGTTGATAACTTCAGTTCTATAAATATTGAAATTGGCAGCTAAAAATTCCCAATAATGTCACCGCGTTATAAGTTAATCAGAATTGAGCTATTTATGATTATAATTTTGCCCCAGCCAATGCAGAAAGTCTCTCAATGTTCCACAGTTTGTTCGTGTTTTTGTATCTTCCTTACACTATTTTTAAGCCTCATAATATAAATTAAGTCTTGATCCATTGAAAACTTGACACCCCCGTAAAACGGGCGGAGTTTAATCTGTTCTCTTAATTAATAATAAATACATTTAATAAATCCTTTGTTCTGCTTTTTGCATCCTTACCCTTAAGATGAATGGACTGAACTGTTGAAATTTCATTTTAGCATGGTATTATCGCCAAACTGCGGATGGATCTACGTCAAAGCGCAAACTATCCATGGCTAAAAATCATGTTGCAGACGTTAATTCAAATAATTGTTGTTTGAACGTAATCGGCCAGCGTATAACATGTTTTCGGAGGCGCAAAAATTAGCGTAAAATGTTATGCCTCATTTGTAGTGTAACGTATGCTTACTGTGCCGTATCCAACTCTTGTCCATT
>JAHZMX010000802.1:0-11208 GCA_027743895.1 Seira musarum | reverse complement strand
CTTTAAATGCAGTTTACATCCGCGGGTGAAGCCATCTCCGATGACGGAGATGGCTTTTACAACACACTTTAAATGCATTTTCCATCCGCCGATGAAGCCATCTCCGACAACCTTTGCTGAAACAAAAAATCGTCAGCAAACGCAGGAGCAGGTTAAAATTTTCCCAATCTTTGCTGAAAGTCCATTTCTTCGGTTTAGGCTTGCCAGTGCCTTTGTCCTCCTGATTGTTCAACCAATCTTGTACAGGTGCATGAATTAAAATTTAAGAGGCTAAGGCATCATATAAGATGGGTACATGCAAGCTTAGGGAAGCCCTCTGCACCATATCTTTGTTTATCCTTTCCGAAATAATCATCGACATTTCTCTACTTATTTTCTTTTTGGTCTTCTCGGAGTTATCATAACTATTTTCAGTTGGAATGTTATGTAACTGCAGGATTATTTTAAGGGCTATATTTGTAAACATGTATTAAACATTTGCTTATAGGAAAGGAAAGTTTGAGTTTTCGTTGGCCCTGTTCCCAGGTTTATTTAAGCGGAAACGTAGACGGTGTGGTCGCCCTCAATGGGCAATATAAGAACTTTGGAACGCAAAGATTGAACCATGGCTTAACAGCAAGATATGCAATAATGAATGCTCAATAAATTTGACTGATTTTTGTTGGCCTGTAAGTGTTGCTCATGATTTTTAGCATAGAGCATTTGTTCAGCACGGGTTGGATACTTTCAGCAAAGTTTGGGTATAGGTCTTTGAATTTTTAATCCGAATAATTTAGCAGCAAACTCATGATCAGCAAAGGTTGAGAAAAATTCAGCAAAGGTTTGGTCTTCCTTTTCATATCACTTCGCCCATTTACCAGTCTGTACCAAATTGTGTTGAATTATTTGCTTCCTCCTCGTCTCCAAAAGTAGTCCTTAGCTTTTCAACAAATTAATGAAAGGTGAGGGGAAATGATATCTGAAAGAATCCGTCTCTCCGCTTTGCTTTGTCTTTATTTCATTTTCAATTTCATATCAAAAGTCTTACGTAACCCCTTGATTATTCTCATGTAAGCGGCTAAGGAAGTCCAAACTTTTTTTCGCCTTTTCTTTTCTACTATATACAGCGATAAGTTTTTATTGACTCTCAACAAGATTGTTGTTTAAAGTCTCAAAATAATAATAATAAAACATTGAATTTGTCTAATCAATCTAATCATCCACCTCTTTCTATTGTGTCTCGATTTCTTGTTGCTTCATATCATTCGTTTTATGTCAATGAAGCATTTTATACTTTATGCATCAACGTGAAGAGTTTAGTGTTTCGTTCTAGCGCACTTTCAATTTCAAAACTTGTTTCTTTACTTTAAAAAGTAACAGTATCTGTCAGATAAGATGGCTATGCCCGGCGGAGGTATGGGCCCTGGCTCCATGCCCCCACAGCAGCAATCAATGATGTCCCCTCATCAACAGCAAATGGTGGCGGTCACCCAATGATGCAGTCTCCCGGACCCCATCCTCATGGACCTGGAAGTCAAGGTCCTCCTCAACCGCCTCCACAAGGCGCTCATCCTGGACCTAGTGGACCCCAAGGACCACCGCCTGAACAAGCGAGGGTTGATAACATTTCTAAAGCCAAGGCTTTAATTCCAAACCTGAGAGAATCCATGATTGTAAGTTTGTTTAGCTTAGTTTGAATAGTCATTTTCTAAATTTTTGGAGGCTTCATTTTTTCTTTTCATTTTGAAGGACGTGATGAGGAATGCTGCTTTGGCTATATCAGCGAATAATATGATTGACAGTGGAACGTAAGTTTGATTTATGAAACGAAGTTAAAAATCTGAAAGCGTTTGATTCTCAAAAATAATTTCGTTCTTTTAAATTAGGAAACCATTTGATTATGATGTGAGCCGATTCGATAAATCGCTAGAGCACTTTTTTTCTTTGACTGACCAATTTGAAGTTCACTTGGTAAGGGTTCTCACTAGAAGTCATCTAATCATCTTTTCTCTCAATCAGTCAGAATTTTTGTCAGTCCGTGTCACATGAGCTCAATAAAGTTTTGTTTATAAATCTTTTTTTATTTTTAATTATAGAGAACTTCTATTGAATGTCTCAACCAGAGCGGCCAGTCGTCCAAATATTTGCCCGTTCCAATCACTCAGAATAAATCTGACAATAGTATGACATATCCCCAGTATATAGATCTTGTGAAAGGTCAAATAGCGTATGCAAAAGAAATTCATGGTGCAATTATGGATGCATCGCAAAGACTGTCCGAATAATCATAAGTATTGTTGACAGTTTAAATCCTTTTGTATTGTATTTCTTACTTACTGTAGATAACCATTTAATTAATTGCAAATTAAACACACGTCTTTGACTTTAGTTTTTATTGTTCACAATTTATTTTATGCAGTGGAAAAAGTCTTTACTCTTTGTATGAGCACTTTGTCTGCTGTGTCAATAATTACAATACGACGTTATCAAAATTTATTCAATAGTTGTTTATATTCTGTAGAAAACTGAATTAGACAGAGTAACGCGTACCAAAAACATGTTCGAAAATAATCTCACAAACGCTATAAGCGAAACTACAAACATAATTTTATACCTAAGAACATAAGTATATAAATATAAAATATAATTAAACTATTTTGAGAAGATTTAAACCAGACATGAGCTCTGCTTATTACGCACAATAAATGCAATTTAAAGGCAGGCATAAGTTCATTAAATGATTTTCAGATCTGATCTGAAATATAGGAACAACATAACAAAAAATGACTATACTTTATCATCAAATCGCCAGTCAAAGGCTAGTCTTTTCGCTCAAAAATGTAAACGATTACAAATTATCAAATATCAAAAAGGTTCATCGTCATTTTTCTACACTATCTACACATAAGAGACGTAAATGAAACCGTTCGGTTAAGTTTAAGTACATAATTGTGTAAGAAAATCTATCTACCTATTATGCAACGTCGATAAAGTACGATTAAAGTACAACTTGCTCGAAAAGTACTAAATTCGCACAAGCTTTTACTTTGGAGGAGCGTTAGGTCCTTGGTTATCATCTCCTGTGAAATAAGGATTGTAGGGAAGGTTTGACGATTCAGGGTCTCTTGGTAAGCCTGGGTATGGAGGAGGCAATTCTGCAAATGATTAAAAAATCAATTAGTTCCGATCAACATTGATGAGCTTTCCAGAGCTTGATAGATTGTACTAATACAGTCATTTAATAGACTAACCAAAACCTTGAGGATGGTATTGTGGTCCACTCGTGGGAGGATAACCAATATTCATTGGTTGTGGAGGATGAGGATACTGAATCGGTTGTTGTGGCTGGAGAAGGGGTACGACGGTAACACTTTCCTGGACTGGGTAAGGCTTACTTCCTGCATTGTAATTGTTTGGAATGGCGACGACTGGACTTGCAACATGCGCCGTTGTGGGAGGGGCAGATCTATTAACAGTAACTGTAACAGTTTGTCCATTACTAACGGTAGTTGTGCCATTTCCAGCTATATTAAGTTGAAACAAACGTCAATTCGATATTTAATCGAGCAGTCATTATAAAAACCAAAAATCAATTATTTTTTGTAAACTTTAAGTAAACTTACTTCGAATTACCGCACCTCTCCTTTGGCGCATTTTCGCTATAATACATACAGGGCAACAGAAGCACAGTACAAGGCAGACGGCTACAATAACGATGACTGCTGTAACTATTCCAGCAATTAGTTTGCGACTATAATAGAAAAAAATTGTTTCAATGATGAAAATCAATCAATTCAGGTACTAGTTTGATTCTGATTGATAAATATGAATAGATACTTACAAGAAATCGATATAATCGTCATCATCAATCTCTTCGGACGAATGGCTCCAAGCTTCTGGTTTTGGTAATTTTTCTGGTCCTGCAAAACTGGAGGCGATGGTGGTCACAGGTAGACAAACGGCAAAAACTAACGTTACTAACGAAAGTGTGCGCGTAAAGCGCAGAAACTTTCGATTGATGGAAGTCATCATATATTTTATGGAACACTTTAATTAAACTTTTTTGGAAGTTCCAATACAATTTTGGAATCTAAGAACTTATATTGAGCGTTAACTTTACTTGAAAACTTGTATTATTGCACATTTTCGTGACCGTAAAATGCTAATATGAACATAATAATTTCAAATCAATTTCTTCGCACTTCCAAAGAGTTTTTGTTTCAATTGACAGAAGAAAATGAGAAGCATAAAATTGTTAATAAATTAGTCTTTCTATCGTCGTAAACTTTTAACGTTCCACTTTCAAGTTTAATTGATACTATTTACTCCATTAAACTGAGGTTGAATCAAGAACTGGATACTATTATTTGAGCTATTCCGATCTTCAAGAAGATTGTGAAGGGGTAATAATAAGATTCAAGACAAGATGCCTAAAAAATACGTTTACAAAAAAATCTATGAATGAGTCAGACCAGAGACAGAGCGAGAGCAGATCTACACGATACGAACGAAATAGTATACCAGACCACAGCTTTTTAGAATTGTTTTCGCATGAAAGCATGACGTAATGAGCTTCAATTCCTATCTTTTGTATAAAGCCGTTCAAATGCCACTTGCTCAGTCCCTACTCCCAACGCACGTCCCAGCAGATACAATATTTGTTTCATGCTGGTACATCACAATTATAATTCCATACAGCACTGCATTAATGCACATTGCATTAAGAGAAGCCACATGCTATCTTCCCTGTCTAAAAAACNATTGTGAAGGGGTAATAATAAGATTCAAGACAAGATGCCTAAAAATACGTTTACAAAAAAAATCCTATGAATGAGTCAGACCACAGAGACAGAGCGAGAGCAGATCTACACGATACGAACGAAATAGTATACCAGACCAGACCACAGCTTTTTAGAATTGTTTTCGCATGAAAGCATGACGTAAAGAGCTTCGATTCCTATCTTTTGTATAAGGCCGTTCAAATGCCACTTGCTCAGTCCCTACTCCCAACGCACGTCCCAACAGATACAATATTTGTTTCATGCTGGTACATCACAATTATAATTCCATACAGCACTGCATTAATGCACATTGCATTATAAGAGCCACATGCTATCTTCCCTGTCTAAAAAACTAGACATGAGTAAAGCACAAACTCGTATGGGTAACAGATTCTGTTCTGAGAACAAACGCAAACATGCGAGAGCGTCTTGTCTTTTGGATCACTACTTTGTTCATGAGCATTTTAATTAAATCGTTTTTAGGATTAAAAAATATGCTTTTCCGATAAGATTTTGCAAATACATAATTTTGACACCTTGTTCACAAATTTTTATGAGTCATCCCATGATGATTGCAACATAGGGTAATGGGGTAAAAGTATATGACAAGACAAGGTGAAGGTTATCTGGGTGATCTGAAATCGTTCATTTTTTATGCACATGCATAGATCTTAAAGATATTTATGCCGCATGATAAACAAGCTCCAGATAAAATTATTCTTTTTTGATATTCACAACATTGTGGTTTGCTTTCATACATTTTCATATTTTTAATTGGTTTTCATTTTTATAAATATAAATCAATGAACAGTAACAGTAAAAGAAATGTATAATCTCTAATTCCTATTATTAACTTCGACTCGGGATGTTTGATATCCTTCATTTAATTTCTACTTTAAAAAATTTGTAATAGAGCGACGATTTATCACTTTCTATTTCAAAATCAAACTACGAATTATTAAATAATCTGTAACTAAAAATAAAAATGAAATCACAATTTACAAATGAAGATTTTTCACGATTCGTCGTGTCTAATTTGGATTTTCATATAACTAAGAACATGATAAAATTATATAGTCTAGAAGTAACATAACATAACAAATGAGAAAGAAGAAGGGGTGTGCAAATTGCCTATAAGTTAGGAATAATAATATTTTAAGTATTTACCTGACATAACAGTCACTATTAAGTACGACAGATTTTCAGGCTAATGAATTTCGTGTAATTTGATCTGATATTATAAGTCAATAATTCGTAATTAATTTAACAATTGTCTAAACCAATGTCAGATTGTTATTTTTCAAAGTTAACGATATAATGTTTTTTATACACAAGGTGATTTTAGGTAATTAGTTTAGTAACTGTACAGCGTCAGTGTTTCTGGGAGGCAAATTATTGCTATTTATGTTTTTAGTAAGGCTATTTAGTTAAAGTTGACCAGTTATTATATCATCTCTTTTGTCATTTTTGATAATGGCAGACGAAGAGAATATTTTAATAATACGTATTCATGGACTTAATGAGCGACAAATAAGCAAATGGCTGTTCGTCGTACATTTAGTGGTTAAAGGATATACCAAAGAATATAGGGAATATTTCCCTATATTCTCTGATGATATACTAGTGCAATTATTTGTAACGATAATAATACATTATCTGGCTATTATACTAGATCATCAGATTAATCTAACAATATTAGGATTACACGACAAATACTAAAACTAAAATCCCAACTTGGAATTGAGAAAACGCACAAGTGTCTGACATGACAAGGCTCTGTAAATCATCATTTAATATTTTTGTAAAAGGCGATATCACGGTTACTAATCCTGCTTCCTTGATAACATCACCTTTGCAGTCTTAACATAAGTGGCATCCTAACCTACTCTTCTCATTTTCTTACGAAGACTTTAGAGAGTTTAGTATCAATTTAATTATCAATTGGAATTAATCAATTCATACAGGCCAACGTTAATATATATTGTCATTCATTATTTTTTTGAGCTCATTTTTAAGAATTCCTCGTAAGCAGCCTGAACTTCATCAGGTTCATCGTCAATCATTATTGCTCCATCACCTCCAAAGGAGTCATCATCCCTATGAAATTGTGGGCATACATCAATTAGTTTCTTCAACATTAAAAAGCATGATATTCAAGTTTTTAGGCAAAACTAAATATTTATTGGCAGAGGATAGAACTTACGATTCTGGAACTTCGTCGTAGTAAAGGACTGCATTTTTAGAGTAGGGATTATATGCGGTTTCGGTGGTACTGGATGATGTAGGGGCTGGGTCCTCTTCTTCCTTACCCCATTTTTTCGATTGCAATTTCAAAATGTTATCCACTAATATTTTACAGGTGGGATGCAAATTTTTGTCTTCCGATGTATTTATTAAACTCAGCTCTTTCATGGCTTGTTCAAAGAGATTACGAACTTTTTCGTTCTTGGAGTTTTCAACTTCCCATCCGATTAACTACAATTAATTGAATCAAAATCAAATCATTAAAAAATTACTTAAATGTTACAGGTAGGCTTCACATTTTCGCTTCCATTTAGCTAAAAAAAACCCAGATCTTGTGTTTTGTAACGTACCTTGAATAACTGAGAGACGCATTTGACAGATTCCAATGATTTGTCCTTCTGAATCAACTTCTGCATCAATTCAAGTGCTGCTAGGGCAATAATGTCATATTTGGATTTTTCGCCATTTGGGGCCATTGCCTGAAAGTTCATGAACAATTCACAGAGGACTCGAAGCACTCCGTGTGTTCTATCCAGCATGGTAGGATCATCAAGACTGTTAATACTTTGAGTGAACAGCTCTTGCATCCTGTACAAATGGTAAATCATTTGTATATTCGCAATGCGTAAGCACTTGATAAAATTTAATGGATGTTCAAAAAAATTAAATCGGTTACCTTCCAAGCACCACAGTTTTTATAGTACTCTTCTCAACACGGATATTATTCTCGCGAAGGATTTCGAAAATCTTTGCTCCGGAATAACAAAAATTTGTGTTGGAAATCATCTAAAAATAAATTTTTATGTTAGACAACATTATTAACCAAACGAATTAATCACAATTTGGATAAGAATTTTGTAAGAGAGAAAAAATAGATAAAGAAAGATAAAAATGTTTGACTTCTAATTAATTGTCCAACTAACATTATAAATACCAACATATTAGAAATTAGAAGAGCTTTCGAAACTAATTTTAGTTTTGGGTCTCGCAAAAACAATTTCTAATTTGACAATGGATATAAATTCTCCGAGGAATCCTCCTGAGAAAATGTCTGTATTTTGTGCTTACTTGTTCGACCAAGAGGGTAACAACCACACCCAGCGTGACTTCATCGCGAAGATGTTTCTTGAGAACATTGACGGCAGTCCTGGCCCACCGATTCAAGCTAGCAGGATCTTCAGATACTTTTGTGATCATGTCCGTGACAGTGGAAAGAACACAATCTGAATTATCCCATTCCTCCTCCTGAAAACTTGGGAACGGATCATTTTGATTTTGAACATTCAAATATGACATGGCGTACGCCAAGTCCTGCTGCTGTTGCGGCGGCTGATGTTGTTGGGGGTTCATTGATGGGCGGGACTGGAATGTTGGAACAAACTCTTTCGCCAATGGTGATAAATTAAATCTTGAAGAGTTCTGGAACCGTTGTTGTTGTTGTTGCCGTTGTTGCTGTGGTGGCGGTTGATGAGATGCAATTGCCGCTGTATTGTGCTGTTGGGGCGTACTGAATTCTTGGGGCTGACGTTGTTGGGGTTGAGAAGGACGCATTTGTTGAGGAGACTGATTGTTGAAGCTGACGGGAGGAGTTGGAGGCGCCTCTGTATATCGACGCTGCTGCTGTGGGGGTAGCAGAATATCGTCTAATCTGTTTGATTTCAGAAGAACGGCCAGCACATCTAAACACAATAAAATTAACAATAAGAAAATTGCATTTCAACTGCGTTGATATGATCAATTGTCATAATCGCTATCGCTTGACTTACCAGGTGGAATTTGATGAATATCAGGCCGACGAAGAGGTGGAAGCAAACCTAGTAGCTGCTCTTCAGTCAAATTATTAGTGTAGTTGTCAACAAACAATGGATACTGGTTCTGTGAACCACCACTTTGGTTACTATTATAATTTGAATGGTTGTTAGTCATTGACGCTGACTGACTACTCCTACTACTATTTGTGTCCAAAATATCCGGCCCTGGCCCACTCCCTCCACCACCACCGGTAACACTGCTTGGAAGATATTTCTGACAAAACCCAAATGTGAGAGCTGCCTGAAGCTGTGCGTCGCTCAAATTTGGGGGACGTAACGAAGGCGTAGTTGCATCTGACGGGTCAAAAGTTAAGTCAAGTAGACTATTGTCATCACTCGAATTACGTGCATCAGACATGACTACTTCTTTTCTCTTAACGTCCTTCCACTTTGACACGGGAACACAGAAAGCCAATCAAATATCAAGTCAACACAACATGCAATCTGATGATAATGCCAACAACTACAGAGTATACCAAACAAAAATTCAAATAAGCTTGGTTCCGAAAAATCAGACTAAAATCAAAACGTTTCAGGCAAAACACAACTCCCCCTGACTGAACATTTAAAAATTAAAATTTTTAAAAATATCTAAACACAAATCTTTGTTCCCGATCAGTCTACCAAAGAAAGCAACATTTCCCGCATAAACAAGAATAATTGTCCATCACATTTAAACTAAAACTAAAACTTACAATTTAATCAATTAATCTCTTTCAATCGCCGTTGCCGTTTATCTTCAGGGCTGGCGACTTCACAGACACTGACAAATGACAATTTAAATTCACCTTTTATTTTTGACAAATATATCGACTAGAAAAAAATATTTTAACAATTTATCTAATTCAGGATTAACTAAACGACAGCTGACGAATTGCAAAATGAGGGAAAAGGGTATATTTGTTTACATTTACAATTGCAAATTGCAACGTCTCAAAAACATGTACGGATAAAGGGGTATAAAGTTAACTATAATGTGATTTGATAAATAAAACACTCATTCATCCTCACAATCAATCACTACATTCTATTATTATCAAGCAATTTCACAAGTGTTCACTTACATTTTAAATATTACCTGCGTAGAATTATCATTAAAACTATTGAATACAAGTAAAAAACAGGATGGTCGAGCGAGAAAACTCGAGATTCGAGATATGAAAAACACTTCTCTTTTGTGTGTGACTTTGCCCTTACTTTGGTTTAGTTGTTGTTGTGGAAGAGTACATAGAGGAAGAGGAAAGGTAAATGCCAAATGTACATTTTGTTGTTGTCATATTACGGCTATGGCCATAGACATAGAGGTTTCGTGTAGGGACAGCGACAATACGAGCAAGCTAAAAAAAAGGCATGTTGAGATCCACACCATTTGATCTGATGATGCAGGTCACGAGTGAGTGAAGTAAACGTGGTAATAATGAAAGGTTCAATAAATGAAAACCTAACCAATGCATATAATAAGGGAAGTTTGTAGGAGGTTGATCTTATTGAAAGAAAGGAAAATAGTAATTTTGTACATACTTTTTAAGAAAGGAAGATTACTTACTGATCCCGCTTCCTTTGCAGCTTTGGAACACGAACAGAGCAATTGACCGAAATTGAACCATTCTTCTCTTTATCATCGTATCATTTTGTAACAAAGAGTCAATTCGTGCGACTGTGACAAAGACAGTTGCAAAATGGAAGAATAATAAAAAAAATATCATGATATGATTCATATCAATGAATGACATGACATGATATTGGATCATGGGATAATCAGGTTGCCCCAAAAAGACAATCTGTAGTAGATAGTCGTTCATTCAGCTCTTTGTTCTGAAGTTGATGCTCTCTGAAGTTGATAGAAATGGGGAGACAAAGAAATTCGTAGTTTTAAAACAGAACTCATTTGCCATTTTCTTTGTTTCTGAATACAAAGCCCAAATGTTTATTATAGAAAAGTCTTTGTTGTTTTTCTAGGTACGCAATACGCAACTTACAAACATGTATTGCAAATTGCAATATTTGCTGAAATAATTATTAAATAAATATTTTCCATTATATTTAATTAATTAGATTCGCGTGCCTTGTGATGCGCAACAAAATTAAATTTTAAGCATTCGTAATTCTCTGAAACATTGAAATTGTTGAAAAATCAAATTCTGATATAATTTTTCACTGAGAAAGCATCACAAGTTTGTACAGAAACTCGACAATTATAACTGCCTTGTCCAGTCATTTCGTAACTCTTGTTATTTTATTATTATTACCTATAAGCATAGGTATGTAATAATAGGTCATGCCATGCGGCTAAATAAATGAAAATGAGTCGAGTGGTATGGTCAGACAGGACAGGACTGATCGCGAGATGATGTAAAAAGTGAACGATAATATTTTTGTTTTGCTCCTTTTTA
>JAHZMX010000801.1:0-21068 GCA_027743895.1 Seira musarum | reverse complement strand
ATTTTTACCAGATGCTTGCAAGGTTGTATATTATCTGTGTTTTATGCGACATCAGTGAAGCATTGAATGTCGATAGAAAATTTGATAAAAATTTAATGTAACAACCGTTTCGGACCACGTTTAGTAGTTAAGTACTTTTTACACGGCTTCCACACTAAACTTTCTCCACCGACTGACTTGACTCCACTAAAGTTTTTTTTTCTCCAGTCATTCAAAATCTCCAGTTGTAATTCATGCATGCTATCCATTTCACACGGGAGTAGCGGGATTTGTGGATTAGATTTGGGCTGGATAATAATAGCTAACTACAAACAAAGTACAACATCCATTTTCAGTTCTCCAGGAATTATGAGAGGAAGAGATTTTTTAAAAATAAACCGGAAGTCGTTTCTAGGTTGGATTTTATGAAGGCGCCATTTACTACAACCCCAAACGCAATAGAATTTGTCCAGAAACAATGTCAATCCTCCATGATTTGAATGTAAATGTTTCGAATGGAAAATGTTACAATTGCTGGAGGGAAAAGTTTATTGCTCGTTGTGTACACATGTTACGCTGTTCAAGTTGGGGCCCTCAACAATTACGAAAAAAAAAGTTTTCCCAAGCCTGTGGAAAGCTTTCATGCAAAAACAATTTTCCCTTTTTCGTGGTAGTCGTAGCAGTAGCTCCAGAATAACTGGAAAATGCTTTTGTTTCATTTCGTTTTCATTTTCATGACATGACTAGTATGACATGGTTCGAGGTTCTTTCTCGCTGGAGAAAATGGCGTCATGTTGATGTTTCTTTATAAGCTCATTTGTCAACCCAATTATGCATGTCCATGAAATGAATCCAGCAAAAACTACAATTGTACTACTACTTAATTACGATTGTGTTTACATTTTCTGATTATGATACATGATGAAAAATGACGGCATATATGCAATCTTAAAGTTCTCCAGGAATAGGATTGTTTGTTGTTGTTGATGATGTTGATGTTTGGGTTAGTAGAAGATGAGAAAAGTAAAATTAAAAGTTTTGAACTTACCGGCTGTCTGAACTCGTCACACCAAAAATGATTATGGCCATAAGCCAAATTCCAACACAGAGCCGTGGTCTCATGCCCCTTTCCGGGGCCCCTCCCCTCTTACAATTCCCCTTTGAATAGTAAGTGCTCAACTAATTATAATTAATTTTTTAAAAGATTTTTTTTTACCCGAATCACCAAATTTTATTTTTTGGTGATTTTACATGGAATTCAGGGAAAAAGGATTAAAAGGAACGGAATTGTGGTGACGATGAGGTTGACGTTGTCCAGTTGAAAGAGGTCCAAGTCCAAGCCAAGTTGTCCAGAAATCCAGGTTGAAGTTGAAATCCATCGGAAAATAAAGAAAAGCACGAGAACCGCATAATTAGTAAAAAAAATAATTAACTTCACAATTTTTTAAATTTTTTTTTTGAAAGGAAGACCCCACACAAGTGAAATGACTATTCACTAAAGATGCATGAGAATAGGAATAGCGCGTGTATGAAATCTGGATGAAATGAAGCACATTCACACACGAACACTTTTTTTCCTTCTTCCAAGAAGAAAAAAAGTTTTTGGATGAAGATGAGATGATGTGATGTGATGCGATGCCCAAAGCTTAAAACTTTTTCCTGACAATTAAGCCCAGAAAAAAAATTTTTGATCCAGGATTCTGGAGAAAACTCCCCATCTTTGATCTCTGACCAACGTAAAAAAAAGTTTTTTCACACTTGGAACTTTCACTTAAAAATTGTGATAGCCTCCTCCTCACATCAACTCAAACCGAAAAACTTTTTCTCCAGAGATAAAGTTCTACACTTCCTAGTGGCGATGCGGAGCGAGGTTTTTTTTTCAAAAATCTGGATTTGTGCACGAGGGCATATGAGAACATGTGTAAAGCCTTGTACTCAATTAGAAGGTCTTTTTTTATGTTTTCATCTGGAGAAAAGAAAATGATCTGATTGCGATTGTAAGGAAGAAAGACCTCCTGGAATGCATATGCATTCACTTCACAGGTGCTGGAGAAAAATTTTTAAGTTTATTTATTCAAAAGTTTTTACAAGTCCAGACTTAGACTCCAGCTTATTAATACTTTTTCCTCCGATCTCATTAACCTAGTTTTTTTCCTGGAGCTCATCAGGAAATTCGCAATTCTGGAACAACAACATAAACAGTAGGAGTGGAAGTAGTCGACCTGTTTATAGATATTTGTATTTTTGTGCAACTTTAGGAAACACTCCAGTTTTTTTTCCTGGAGCTCATCAGGAAATTCGCAATTCTGGAACAACAACATAAACAGTAGGAGTGGAAGTAGTCGACCTGTTTATAGATATTTGTATTTTTGTGCAACTTTAGGAAACACCTCAAGTCGATGCAGAAGAAAATACATAAAAAAAAGTTTTCTTCCTTCTGAATTGCTCATGGAATGAATGAGATCATAAAACGCTTTAGACTTTACTATTACTATTGCATTTTAGGAAAAACTCACAAGTTTTACTTCTTTCGACTTTTAGAAAAACAACAACTTTTTTTACGGCAAAAGTCATTGGCAAAAATTAGTTTTGGCATCTGAAAAAGAAAAACACTTTAAAATGGAGGGAAGTTGTCGCAATCTCAATCGCAATTCCTCCAGCAATTTCACTTTTCTCCAGAACCAGAACCAGAACCAGATAAATAGGAGAAAATGAGCTTGGCTTGTTCAAGTTTCTAATGAGTGGAAATGAATGAAGGACTTCCACCTGGACAAGACTGGAGGAGTTGTTGAAATAATAATATTTTCTATGGCAGTGAAGCTCCAGAAGAAAAATGTTTTTTTATTTACTTGTTTTCCATCTGGGAGAAAATTGTATTGTTTTTGAGTGGTTCTGTTGTTCTTTCTATTATTCACGAGCAAGACAACAAGTTTTTTTTATTTTGGTCCAGCCATTCATTCAAAGTTCAACTTCCTGAGGAAATCAAAAACTTTGACTTCACTTGACTTAGGTTTTGGTTGCGTGTTTTTTTTCTGTTGGTTTTTTAGCTCGAGGACTTTCTCAATTTTCAATGGAATATTCCAAGTTTTTATTTTCCAGAAGGAGGAGTCGCAGTCAATTCAAAATCCACACGCCACACTATTCCACGCACCATATTTTCCCTACTTCCTGTGTGTATAACGAAGAACAATAGAATCCGATACAGCAGAAGAAACTAAATCAAAATATAAATATATTTTTGACGAAAGTAGGGCGGATTATGATCATCATAGCACAGCTATAATCATTTTCTCCCCAAAAATGCACTTTCTTGCTGGAGAAGCTGGAGAAAGTCGTGACATGCCCAAGGCATTACTATTTACTGCAGCAGCTTTCTTTATTGTCAAAGAAGAAAAAAGTAGATCAGAAGAAAAAGTTTTCTTCGACTTATTCACGTAATTGTAATTGTAATCGTTACACGACATAAAAAAAATTCCGATACTGGCTTGGATTGGATATGTGTATCCGATATGCTTTCTCAAAAAATACAACACAACTCTACTTTCTCCAGCAAATACAGTCACACTGTCAGTTCCAATGGCTTTTGGGACTTGAATATTTTAATATTTCATTTTCACTTTCTCCACTTTCATCTCATTCTTTTTGCACTGGACAAAAAAAAATTACAAATTACGAAGCTATTTTCATTCATTTGACGTTGACACTCTTCATTTTCATTTCTCCGTAATAATACATTTTTTTTTCCAGGCAACAAAACACTATTCATTCTTTCCCTAATAATTCCCCATTATTAAAAAAAGGGGTGGAATCGACGACTGCATTCGATTCGATGTAAGTTCGATGATGATAATGTGACTGGTTTCATTCTGGTTATTCTCCAGACTTGCGGCTTTTTTTATGTATGCATGATTAAAATGCCATTCCATTCCAGAACCAGAAAGAACAGAACAGGCTGGAGCTGGAATCTAGCTATTGAGGATATTGAAGAAAAAAATATCCTTTCATCAAGTTTTTTTTCTAAAGGAAAAAATGGCGACACATCCATTCAACTTTTTTTTCTAAAGAGTCAATGCTCTGCTTTCACACTGAAAGTTTTTTCATTAGGACAATCAAAAATCACACAATAACAATCAACAATCACACGATCAGTTAATGTTGAACGATGGAATTAAAAATATTTTTTATCCAGTTTTTCTCCAGAAGAAAAATATTTTGGAAAAGTAGAAAAAACATCCACCCCGAAAAAATTGAGATGTGAAGATTTTTGGCGTGAGGTGAGGAATAAAAAATGAGATTGATCTACAATCTACACCCCACAAGATCAATGGTTTGATACCTTTGAGGATATGTATAGGAATTTACTGATTTTCCACACTTTTCTACTCTCTTTTGGTGTAGAAATATTTTCATTGAAAATAGAAACACTCACAGACTGATTGTGAGTATTTCTGTAGCGTAAAACAAATAGATTTTTTTTAGTTTGTTTTTGGAATTGTGAATAAATGCCCCTGTGCTTTTTTTTAGACTGCACAGCACTGAAGCCACCGACAGACTGGAGAAAAAAGAAGGGGAGAAGCATAGGAAAAAGTGGAGTTGGAGCTCGCAATCACTTTTTTGTGTGCTGGAGAAAAAAGGAAACACGCAGCTCAGCTCACGGCTCCCAGAAGCCAAAGCTAAAGCCAAGCTAAGTTGGGTTGGGAGTGTAAAAGTGCGTTCCTCTTGTTATCATTATCATCATCTCATCACATCGGTTTCGTCGCTATTTTCACTCCTTCCATATCCATCGGTTTTTTTTTTCTCGATTGCTCCTGGCTTGGCTTGGAATGGTGGCAAAGTAATAATAAAAAAGCTTTTTGATACCTAATCATAATCATAATAGCTAAATGCGTAAAAAAACACACGCAAACTATCAACTACATGTATAGCAATTCATTTTTTTTTTGTCCATGAAAATTTTTGCAAATTGTGACATAACACATGTTCGTTGATAAGAAAACACGACATAAGACGATTCATTGAGACACTCACTTGAAACTTGAGAAGAAAAATACTTATGAATTTTCCTATTCTTTTCCAATAAGGCTCAAGTGTCAATAAGACTAGACTTGGTCTGGTCTGGAGAAAATTGAAGTTTGCATTGCAAAACTTGAAGAGTCGACAACACTCGAAAAAAATGAAAGCCGAAGGCGGAATTATTCAAAGTTTTTGAAGAGTTCTTCGAGGACTTTTGGGCATGGGCCCACAATGAGTAAACAAGTGACTAGTGACAATGGGGAAAAGTAAGAGGAGTATACGAAGTCGACAAGGATTTTTCAAGTTCTTAGGAAATCAAAGAACCGTGAAATATAAAATGGGATGATTGTGATTATGATGATGATGGAAAGGAAAAAAAATTTTTGAGAGAAGATGCAATTTCCGACCGAAGTAAAATGAGCCTAAGACCGTGACCCACGTGGACCAGGCCAAATATCTGCACTTTATTCTGAGACAAGTCTCAAACCGGAAGTGGCTGGAGACTTGTGAATTGCCCTCAATTCATACAGGAAGACCACTTGAGCAGAAAATATCCCCATCGTATTTTTTAGGTCACGTTATGCAAGTTTCCAAGCAGCAAGGAAGGGAGGTTCCCGGAGGTCCCTTAATTCTGCGAAGATGGAAGGTAAAAAACTCCACGTTTTCCCATGAGAGAAGCCCATTAAAAAATTCCTCAAGCGTGGAACATGCTACTAGAATTGTAGACTTCTTCGAAAATTATAATTCGCATAACTTACTCTTTCATCATTTTGATGGTATGTAGGACGTGTCTTGTTACTCTTACATTTTACCTCATCATCATCATTACGATATGATCAGAACTGAGAAGATCAAAAAGTTTTTTTTTGCAAAAAGAAAGATAATGCAATGTAATATGAGATGAAAATTTCGTGAAATAAATTGATCAAAGGCATCACTACAACAAATGCCTTCACTTGAGTTGTGAAAGTGATACAAAAAATAAATTCGAAACTCAATCCAAAAGCTTTTCGAATTGAAATTTTTTTTGAAAATTGATGCGGTTCATTTTGGTTCTTGGTTGTGCATCATAACTTTTTAACGACACGAAAATTGAAAGAGAAACTTTGATGAAGTAAAGGAATTTCAAATGCTCAGGCTAAGGTTTGAGCACGTGACCTGACTCGACTGACTTGCGTTTTTTTCCCAAGGAAAAAAAAATGATTTAAATGCTGAGGGAGCGTTCATCAAGTCCTGAGAGAATTCTTGAATCCAATCATACTTTTAAAAATATTTTTTTTGCCATTTTCTTGGCATTGCATTAAAAGGATTCGATTTTCTTTCGACGGAGTGCCGTGATCCAGAGGTATTGCATTGATCTTGACTTCTGTTCTTTTGTATTTTGTAGTTGAGCAAGGCGAAGTCGCGATCGTGAGTTTTGTTGTACGACTAATGCCATTAGCATAAAATTACTTGTGACACGCAAGCAAAATAAGCTAATGCTAATATGTATCCATCCATTATTGGAGCGATGTCGAATGCGATCGCAAGCCAAGCCAAGCCAAGCCAGCGATCCAAAATCCTACACTCCCTCCCTTTCCTTCTTTTTTTTCTCCAAAATGCAATTCCGCTTGAGCTGGGAGCACACAGGAAGAAAAGTGAAATGGGACTGAAAATGCACTTCACTTACAAGGAAACCTTTTCAGGAGTTTTTGGGATTGTATTTAAGGGATTTAATGTTGGGATTTAATTAAAGGGGTCTAATGTTGGGATTTTATTTAAGGGATTTAATGTTGGGATTTAATTAAAGGGGTCTAATGTTGGGATTTTATTTAAGGGATTTAATGTTGTAATTTTATTTAAGAGATTTAATGTTGGGATTTTATAATGGGGATTTAATGTTGGGATCTTATATAAGGGATTTAATGCTGGGATTTTATTAAAGGCATTTTATGTTGGGATTTTACTAAAGGGGTTTAATGTTGGGATTTTATTTAGGGGTTTAATGTTGGGATTTTATTTAGGGGTTTAATGTTGGGATTTAATGTTGGGATTTTCTTTAAGGGTTTTAATGTCGGGATTTTATTTAAGGGATTTAATGATGGATTTAATGTTTGGATTTTATTTCAGGGCTTTAATGTTGGGATTTTATTTAAGTGCTTTAATGTTGGGATTTTATTTAAGGGATTTAATGTTGGGATTTTATTTAAAGGATTGGTTGGAATTATATATTGGGTGGGGTTATAGATTTTTTTAATGGATTGGGAATTAGAATGAAATTTACAGTTATTTGAAATTGATTAGCTAATTAATGAAAAAATCGTTGACACTTGAGAAGGTTTCCTTGTGAGGAGGAGTGACTCTTTTGACTACACAACAAAATATTTTCTCCAGTCTTTAATAATAATATGCAATAACAATAAGTCATATTGGAGAAAAACAGGCGTTTGGGAATTGAGCTTTGAGGGAGGAAAGGAGGGATAGCGCTTGCTGCAATTACTACAACTCCAGTTGGAGTTCAGGCTGCGACTTGCGAGTTGCGACTCGAGCAAAGTTGAAGAGAGGAAGTTATCGTTGAAAGCATGGATTAAGGCAAAACCGGAAGCGGGAGTTGAGCTGCCTACTACTGACTCCCGAGAGCTCCTTCTTCTTTCTGTATATATTTCTATTGATTAGTATGTATTACTGGAAATGTATTAATTCTCCAAAAAAGTCGACTCCATATATTCGATAGATGCTCATGAGTTGATCTGATCAGTCAACAGAAAAGTAGACAGGATATAGACAGGAAAGAAATTAGATTTTTTTTCGCCTTTTCGATATTTCATTATTGATCAGGCCAGGCCAAGCCAAGCCAAGCCTGGACTTTTTTTTTGCTGGAGAAGCTCAATCATTGTCATAATACAATAATGTCGAGACTTCAACATCAACACAAGAGAAAAACGATGTAAATTAAATTTTATAAGTTGTTCCAGCAAAAAAAGTTCTTTGTGAATGTGATCAATCTTCCTCAATTCCAGTTAAAAAGGGTAATCCTGTCTTCTTTCCTCCATTCTAGCCTAGACTATAGCGTAATCATATTAATTAATCTCTGGAGATTAGGAATTACTACAAAATACAAGGGCCAATCAAATCCATTAAATGGTCTTTCCTTTTTTTTGAATTGTGAATGATGCCAATTATGGATAATTTAATGAACACTTGTCATCTGTCAAGTTAAAAAAACTTTTGAAAATACAATTACGGTTGTAATAATAATCATCAAAACTCGAACTGGAGCAGAATAAAAAACTAATCCTTTGGAATCCGATTAGTTACACGAACTAAAACAAAGTAGAGATGTTTCAGCGAAGCTAATCTGATTTTCCGCGTAACATAATTTATGAACGCCCCCTTCACCTTGTTTAATAAGTAAAGTTACGCGAATGATTTGAAAATCAGGACGAAAATGCCGTTAAAGGCGGGCAAAACCAATTGTACTTGGCTTATTTGATAAGAATAACGACCATAGTTTCTTTTATGATTTTTTTCCGGATCCGATTTAACTTGAGCTAAACAAGCTTTATTGGCTTCAGGTAAGTTCTCCCAAAAAAACTTCCCATAAATCATATCATGGCGCCCCATTACATTACAATATGAATATGAATAAATATTTTTGCAACTATTTTTTGCAATTTTTTTTTTCAAATGGAGACCGCACACGAGAAGAATAAAAGTGGCGACAAAAAAGGATCGTACTCGTAAGTAATACAATATTACGACTTTTCCACAAAAAATCCGACAATTTTTTTTTCTGGAAGAAAACAGCAAACTGGATTATGACAATAGCTTATTGGCTATCACGTTCCCGCTATTCCTTTCCACAGAAAAGAAAACAAATGTAAACACTTTTGCTCTGGAATATTTTTATGAGTGTCGTAACAATTTCCATCACACTTATCGTTACACAACACTCACTCCTCGTACTATAAAAAAGCCAAGAAAGTAAGAACTAAAGAAAGCCTTGGCATAGTCGAGTCGAAACCTTTACTTTTATGATGATGGGGAAAACAATGTAATTCTCGCATCACATCTCATATGCCATGCCATGCCACGTAAATAAAATTGTTTAAATCCATGAACATTTTTGGTCCTTCGAGTATGTGTGGATATGTAGGGGTCTTCGTCATCGTCACATGATGGAATGAATGAACTTTGCAAAAGAATTGCATAATATTTACTTCATCGAAGAATTCAAAGGCGATGAAGCCAAAAAAAGATGTAAACTTCTTGGACGCATTCACCTTATTGAACTTCTTTTGAAGGAAGCACAAAAGAATTTTAAAACAATGTAATTCTCGCATCACATCTCATATGCCATGCCATACCACGTAAATAAAATTGTTTAAATCCATGAACATTTTTGGTCCTTCGAGGAGTATGAGCGGATATGTAGGGGCCTTCGTCATCGTCACATGATGGAATGAATGAACTTTGCAAAAGAATTGCATAATATTTACTTCATCGAAGAATTCAAAGGCGTTGAAGCCAAAAAAGATGTAAACTTCTTGGACGCATTCACCTTATTGAACTTCTTTTGAAGGAAGCACAAAAGATTTTTATCATGGATCATGATCATATTTCACTGAATATGGATGGATGAATAGTACTCAATTTTTTTGTTGAAGAACTTGCGAGCATAACACAATTGTAATGTAATGCAAGAAAAAAAGAAAGATTCTTCTTTTGAAGGAAGCACAAAAGAATTTTTTCATGGATCATGATCATATTTCACTGAATATGGATGGATGAATAGTACTCAATTTTTTTGCTTAAGAAGAACTTGCGAGCATAACACAATTGTAATGTAATGCAAGGAAAAAAGAAAGATGAAAACATGATGATCAGGTATCGCCTAATAATCCCCTTGTCAAAAATCCCCTGGACAAAATCCCCTCCCAATAATCCCCTCCTAGACAAAATCCCCTCCCCAATGGGTAGGGGATCCTGTTCAAGGGGGATTATTGGGGAGGGGATTCTGTCCAGGAGAGGATTATTGAGGAGGGGATTCTGTCCAGGTGGGGATTATTGGGAGGGGATTTTTGACGAGGGGATTATTGGGTAGAACCGATGATCATGTTCTTTTGTACTTTTCACACTTTCTGGTGGATTCGTCTTCAAGAATCTTTGTTATTTTTTTCTAGGAAATCATACATGATCCTGAGCTGAATAGGTCAATGTGTCGGTATTTCTACTTGTTTCATTCGGCCTATACCCTTTAAGCTTCTTTTTCTTATTGTAGGGAAAAAGAAATGAAAATGATCGTAAAGGTGTTAGGCGACATCATAGTCACCTCTAATCCTTTTCACTGCCCACACAAAATGGTGTATAAGCACTTTCTCAGCTTTCAAGACTTTCTCAATTGCAAATAATGTTCTTTTCTCAAAGCCAAAAGCTCACTTCCTCAGATTTTCTCTTTATGAACATAATCATAATAATAATCGTGGCCATCGCCATCACATCATCATCATTTTTCGTACTCAAACCTCCGTATTATTATTATTGCTATTAGGCTTCACTTCACTTGCTTTGCTACATTAACCAGACCAGACCAAACGAGTTCCAGGTCCAGGTGAAAGTTTTTCCAGGAGTGTTCTTCCTCCAGGAGGAAAAATGATATGATAATGGACATATGCTCTCCATTTTATTTTACCCACCCCCAATGAAACTCAAATAACTTTTGACATTTTAATGTATTCAACTGACTTCGTCTGGCCTGGAATGGGNATGATATGATAATGGACATATGCTCTCCATTTTATTTTACCCACTCCCAATGAAACTCAAATAACTTTTGACATTTTAATGCATTCAACTGACTTGCTCTGGTCTGGTCTGGAATGGGTTTTGGCCTGAGTGCTCCAGACCCCATAAATTTGCATTAATTCATCCTGCATTTTTATTTTTCTCTAAAACATTTTTTTTTGTTTATCACTCATTTCATTTAGGTGCGTGGGCGATGCTGATGCTCATGTTTTGCTTATGCTCGTGTTATTTCCTTTTTTTGATCTCATCCATCCTTCCGCAAAAAAACAGACTCATCCACCCGGTCTAAATTCTAAAGGTAAGGCATGCAGGAAAAAAATCCCTTTCGGTGAGAGAAAAAACTTCTAAAGTTCGGCATGAGAAAAGGAAGTAAATTAATTTATTTCGACGTGACTCGACTCGAGTAGAACAACATCATCATCATATCCAATCGTAATAGAAATCCAGGAGAAAAAAAAATTCTAAAAGCCTGGATCTGGATGTTTGCTAATGGGTTAATTAGATTTAAATGCAAATGGCAAATGCTTTTGTGTTTGTTTGATGATGATGATGTAAAAGCTCATGTATGGAATCACATGACTTGTTTCACACACTTTTCCAGAAAAAAATTCATATTCCAGGATACAAAAATCAAAGGTGATTTCAACATCTCCAGCATGTCATTTTTTTAGACGGACACATATGTTGCTCACATGAAACAATTAATCTTTCATTTTACCCCGATAAAAAAAATAAGTCACAAGTCAAAGTAAAGTTAATACAGTCCAGTCCAGGTAAAGGTAAGTGCATGTCATGCCATGCCATTCTGCTGGAGAAAAAAACTTTCTCATTTTTAATGCATTAGAAAGTTGATGTTTTCCAGTATGATGATGATGTAAAAGCTCATATGGAATCACATGGATATCGCCTACAAATCCCCCCTTCAATAATCCCCCTGGACAAAATCCCGAAATTTTAACTACCGCCGTTTAAGCAGCTTTGTTTAAGTTATTTTATTTATCGAATCTCTAAACTATGATAAATAACTGGGGGGATTATTGAGGAGGGGGTTATGTCCAGGGTGGGATTATTGGGTGGAGGATTCTTTCCAGGGTGGGATTATTGAGGGGGGATTTTGTCCAGGGGAATTAATGAGGGGGGATTTTGTCCAGGGGAATTATTGACGAGGGGATTATTAGGTAAAACATGACTTGCTTCACACACTTTTCCCAGAAAAATAAATATTTCACATTATTCCAGGATCAAAAATCAAAGGTGATTTCAACATCTCCAACTCCAACATGTCATTTTTTTGGACGGACACACATGTTGCTCACATGAAACAATTAATCTTTCATTTTACCCCGATAAAAAAATAAGTCAAGTCAAAGCCAAGTTACTAAGTCCAGTTCCAGGTAACGGTGAGTGCATGTCATGCCATGCCATTCTGCTGGAGAAAAAAACTTTCTCATTTTTAATGCATTAGAAAGTTGATGTTTTCCAGTTGGAGTTGGTGTGTTACAGACCAGAAAAAATTTTTTACTGTTCCCTCGGGAGAAAATATTTTTAGAGGAAAAAAAGCCAAAGCCAAGCTAAGTTAGTAGACCATGTAGGAACGAATGAACGACTTTTACTTTGCATGGTTTGCACGCCAAACAACTTTTTCAGGGGAGAATGGGAAATGATGTTCTCGCTTTTTATTTTAATACCTATCATATCATTCCAGGTAATAATTTTTGTGTTCAGCTTGAATTTAATGTTCATGCATGATAACATTTCATATGATATGATGTACCACAAAAAAAATTAAATGCTTCAAATGAAAATGTTTTTACATGACATGACATTGTACATAGATATAGGAATATAATTCTGGAATATTTTCCTTTTTATATCGTCACTGTAATTTGCATTATTATTAAGTTACATAATTCCCTGGAATTATGGAGTGAACATGAGCCATGAGCCACGAACAAGAAGGGAACGCATTATTGAGCTATTATTATTACGTGAAAATATTACTGTCATGCAATGCAATGCAAAGATGAAGATGGGGATTTTTGGATTGCATATTTTCTGACAATGTTATGTTTTGTCATGTCAAAGCTCAACCAATCTAATCTAAATTGAGTTTGAAATGCGATGAAATTGAATGGCCTGTATCATATCGCCGCCGTTGAAAATGGAAGGGCGGCGTTTATCACGCAAGCAAACAACAAAACACGGAGGAGTAAGGGGTTGTCCATAAACTAACGTCATTTTTTAAAAAATGATGCACACTTGCACATCTGCAGCTGCAGTCATTTTTAAAACAATTCAAATTCAAGTCTAATGAGAAAATATTCTTTCTCTCCCTAAAAAAATTAATTTAATTAGTTTGCTCTCGTCATCTGATCCTCATATTTAGTTTTTGTGAAAAGTAAAAGTTTTGAATTATGAGTTTCCCTCCACACAGCTGTGGCCACCTTTTTTTGAAAAGTAGGAACGTGGGAGTGAAGGAATTTTTTTAAAAAAGTGAAATTGAAATGTGAGTATAGCAGCTTCAAAACATTAAATTCCCGTCAAGAGGATGGAGTGTGACCCATCTTGCATAACAAAATCAGATGGTGCCACTACTACAGACTTGGGATGGAGGAGTGTTGTGAGTGCTCCGTATTTTATCATCACATCACATCACCATAAAAAGAGGAGCTGAAGAAAGAAGAAAAAAACTCTGGAAAAAGGAGTTTTTTTACTGTTGCTTCCAACCCCAGAGGTAAGATTATCGAGGGGAAAAATACTTCCATTTTCGGAGCACATAAAAAAAGTCACTCCGAGTTGGAGTCGGAGTTGGAGTGTGTGAAAGCGGAGCGGGCTTGATCCGTGACTTATTTGAAAACTAGTGGCTTGGCTTTCGCATTGCTTCCACTTTCAGAATCCATTTTCTCACATTAAAATAACTTTGTCCATCATGGGGAGAAATAGGGGCTTTTATGATTCCCCTTTTTTCCTCCTCCTTCTTTCCTGTTTACTTTAATTTTTTATCATCACATCACATCACCATAAAAAGAGGAGCTGAAGAAAAAGAAAAAAACTCTGGAAAAAGGAGTTTTTTTTTACTGTTGCTTCCAACCCCAGAGGTAAGATTATCGAGGGGAAAAATACTTCCATTTTCAGAGCCAAAGCACATAAAAAAAGTCACTCCAAGTTGGAGTTGGAGTGTGTGAAAGCAGAGCGGGAAATAAACAAAAGAAAAATAATAAGAAAAGAAAAAAAAAAGGAAAACAAGAGGAGAGAGAATAAGTCTTGATCCGTGACTTATTTGAAAACTAGTGGCTTGGCTTGGCTTTCGCATCGCATTGCTTCCACTTTCAGAATCCATTTTCTCACATTAAAATAACTTTGTCCATCATGGGGAGAAATAGGGGCTTTTATGATTCCCCTTTTTTTCTTCTCCTCCTTCTTTCCTGTTTACTTTAATACTTAAAGTAGACTTTTTGATGGTGATATCCCATCACATCACATCAACATCATCATCTGGGGGGTTGTTCCAAAACAACTTTGGGAGTACAGAGTACAGTGGTAGTGGTGGAATGGAAGGTATGGCATAATCATAAATACATATTCGACTTAATGCATTTTTTTCCACCCAGAAAAAAGTTGGAATATGATACGACTTTAGTAGACACATTCCGTTATTATGAGAATGAGTTGCGACAAATCTAGAATATTCTGGGGGAAAATATGTTGAGTTGAGTGAGTTGTTTTCATCATCATCACAGAAAATAAATAAATAGAAAGTAACGATAACGTTATTATTTTTTCCTTTATGGAGGACTGACTTTTATTAGGAAAAAGTGGCAAAATGGGTAATAATCAACAAGAGCTACCAGCTACAGAACTCCATTTTTTTTGATAAAATAAAAATGTATTGTGATATCTGGCTGAATTTTTTGGTTATGTGGCTGCTGGTTTACTTTATCTGTCTGCTCATAACATGTAAAATTGGTTTGTAGTTCCTGGCTGAATTTTAGGGTATGTAGCTGATGCATTACTTTATAGCTTCTAAATTTACTGTTCGCTGAATTTGTTTAGGTTTACGTCAATTTTTAAAAGTTTAGTATTTGTTCAATCAGATGGTCATTTCGTTTTACTATCGTCAGCTTTAATTAATTTGTTTGCTAAATTAAAAAAAATCAGCCAAGCCTTCTAAATTTTAGCCCAATACATTCACCTCAAGTCGAACAGTTTCACATTTTTTCACTTCCTCCAAACACTATATTTATTACCCACACTCACTGATTTACTATGTTTTTGTATGCCCACTAATTGCTCCCATTTGGCATGTCTGAGCTTTTAAAAAACTCAGAGAAAATGTATTATTGGGATTTAATTGAGCTCTCTATTCAATTCTTCAGATTCTTCTAGTGACGACAATGACAATGCAACCTAACACACTCCCCATTATTAATTAAGATCCTGACTTTTCTCGACTCAACTTTTTTTTTGGACTATGAAAAGCTCTCAGAAGATTTTCTTTAAAGGGCAAATTTACGCAACTTCCCTTTCCGGTTTCTAAATTTGTTTGAGTGAGTGAGTGAGGTGTACACAAACTAAACTACAAACAGACTCTATATTTAAGTTAGGAAAAAGCCCACGCATTTGCTTCTTCTCCTCCAGAAGAGAAAGTTCAAAGTTGGCGAAAGCTTTCCCTCAGTAATTCAAAGACTCTTCTTTCTCTTTTTTTCATAGATGCGCAACCAAAACCAGATAGATATCCTTCTTCTTCCCAGAACAATATTTTATCTATGAAAATCCTAAGACCAGACCAGAAGGAAAAGTCAAGAAAAAAAAATTCTGGAGAAAAAAAACTTGTATTTTTTTTTACAGACACACACTTTCCCTCTCTTCTTCTTCAAAACCATAAATCACAATTTGGTGGAGATTACTTGGCCAACCACCTGCTGGGCTTTGGTTTTTTCTGCCTTGTCTTGTCTGTGGTTTCGTTTTTTCTCCAGTGATACGATACAGTTTACAGAGTACATACAATTTTTTTCAGAGGGATCGGGATCTGTTGTATCATCTTTTTCCTATTGCATTGCTTACTTTTTACTCACTTAATACATTTCAATTTACAAGAAGAAAAAAAGTAAGGGGAAAATACTGTGACTGTGAAGTCGAGTTGAGTCGACTCTTAAGCCTCCTATAACTTATGGCATGGCATGAAGTTATACATTTCAATTTACAAGAAGAAAAAAAGTAAGGGGAAAATACTGTGACTGTGAAGTCGAGTTGAGTCGACTCTTAAGCCTCCTATAACTTATGGCATGGCATGAAAAAAAAATCTCGTGCTGGGAGGGACTTTCTAACCACAACCGAAGATGTGTTTTCATACAACATTTTCTCTTTTTCTAATAATCCCGTTCATTTCTTCATGTCTTCCTTTATGGCGGTGTAAAGCGGCCAAATACCCTAAACATTAAGGGACCATCCATGTACCATTTTCCTGGAGAAATTTTAGAATATTGTGTTGTAGATTTTTTTAACGTTCTTTCAAGACACCCCCTTACTAGCAGCCCGCGGCATTTTCATATAAAAACCTTAAATTGTAAATATGAGCAATGAACACTTGTAATCATTCACGCTTTTCCAGAATCTTGGCGTACCATCGGCTCCCTGCTGCAAGATAAAAGACGGATAAATTTTTTTGTAAAAGACGTCGGACGACCAGACCAAACCACACAACAATCTTCTTAAAATTGTATTTTCCACATAATCCGGAAAGATGATAATCTGGAAATATTGTCGCTTCACATTCTGGAAACGCAACTCCATCCAAAAATACAGATGAGATGTGTAAAAGAAAAATGATATTTTTTTGGAAACGATTTCCTGATTAACATTCTTCGAGTGAATGAAAGCGCGTGAAAAAAATGCGGATAGCGATGACGATGGCACTCGTAATAAATGCATTCTTTATTGAAAAAATAGGATGATCTATTCCCATTTCATTTTTCCATCGTTCGTTCGTTTTTTACGCAGCAGAAGAGATAATAAATTAAAGAGGAAACGTGAAACGAGAAGATATTGAATTGAAAATTTCATGATGAATTTAGAATTTCGCATAAGCTTTTTTCTTGGGATTCAGAGAAAATGAAATTTTCTTCAAGATTTATGATTATCGCGGAGGAGGAATAGGAAGTAATGGAATGGATGTGCGTAGGATTGGAGGGAGTTGGAGTCGTAGGAGGTGGGAGGGAAATTAATTAATCCAAAAGTATACACACCGGACAATTCTCAACGGTCTCAAATGACGATGGTGAAAGAAAAGGAAATGATGCAACATTGATTGAGTCCAAAAAAGCAGAATGAAATGTTCAGATTCAGATTGCCCCCAAGAGTAAAATGATTCTTAGAACTGAAGCCCATCTTCCATTAATTAAAAGATTGATTGATAGCCGAAACACGAGGCACGAACTCCAGTTAGCGACCACAACACAATACGATACGATACCAAGTCAATTTATTATTGTGTAAGCTTCCAAGAGATCAAAGCTTCATGGACGACACGGATTCATTGACTCCTTCTTTTTTTTCCACGGGGACCATTAGAACGAAAGACTGTGATAGAATGGGAAGGATTACAGAAAAGAAAAGAATGAAAAAGTGTTGCGGATTTTCTTTGACTTCTGCTTTTCCAAAATAAATGCCATTGTATTGTACATCGTTACGTTCCGACAAAGAAAAAAAAATATTGTAAGGGCAATGCATTCACATTAAGTGTTAAGCCCTGTCCAGTTAAGGTCCACTGAAAAAGTCTGGTCCTGGATCAGAATTAATACTTGTAACGTACTTTGCTTATAACGTACTAATTTATTTTTTACCGATGATAGAATTCTAATGGAAATGAAACCACAAACCGCACATTCCATTACGTACATCCGAACAGTTTTCTTTTCTACTTTTTGGTTTCGTTTTGGCTTAAAAGGACAAAAACAGGACAGGGGACACATGCTTTTTAAAAATCATAAAATTTTACTATTACATTTCCCATGCCTAACGGAAAGGAAAGGAAACCACAAAAAGGCTAAAATACCGACTACCGACTGACTCGACTACACATGATAATGATAATGATGCTTTCCCTTAAGCCATGGATTTTTTAAGCCATAATAACTTCAAAAGGAACTTTGAATATGTGGCTTGGCTGGGCTTTGGCTTAGCATCACAAGAGCGTCACATTATTACACTCTACTCCACGGACCGCGGAACCAGGGGGGCCAGCGAGAATTTTAACATTAGCAGGATAGGAAATCCAAAATCTTAATACATTAGCAGGATCGGAAATCCAAAATCTTAATACATTATAAGGATAGGAATCTCTTCGCCCCCCCCCGGTTCCGCGGCACCTGGTCTACTCTACTGTCTATACAGTTGGTTTATTTCTAGTTCGTCAGTCTTAAAACTTTTTTTTTAGTGATGATGACAATATTACCCTACAAATTTCAAAATCCATTAGGGAAATTGAGTCTTTCCTCTTGAGCTTTAGTCGGGGATGGGGATGGGGAATGTGGATCTGAGTCGTGAATTGTCAACAATGGTGAAAATCCGTACCTTTTTACATTTTCCCACTTGTTTTCTTTCATGTTCACGAGCTGTAAATCCAGTCCAGGAAAGAGTTAGTTACACAGTCAGTTCGGTTTGCGTTGTTGACTCAGTGGAAATCATCATGGTTCGTTCGTAGTGATCATGAAGGATATGATATGAATGAGACAACCTAAAATGATGAGTTTTTAGACTAATTACGAAAGCGTAAATGGAACCGCACAAACCAGACCAGATGAGCTTTTCTCCATCTTGACCATCAATTTTAAAGAAAGAGAAAGACTCACTTCACTTTTGCTATGCAAATTTCCAGGAATATTTTTGGAGGGATTGAAGCAGACAGACATGGAAAATGAAAAATTATTTGAAAATCTTTCTCCAGCCGAGAACCAAGCCACCAAAGACAAAACAGGGACAGGCTCATCTAAGGCTAAAGTAAACAGTGAATGTTTTCCTACAGTCAATCTCAATCGGGCTCAAAAGATATCATTTGCTATTGCAGAACATGTGAAGGTATTTAGGAAGCAGTGGAGCAAAATCCAAACAGTTTTCCCTTCAAAATGTCAAAGGAATAAAAAACTTTGTAAATCTTCCTCCCGAGGCAAAAATGGCCATCTTTACCTACCGCCCACGTAAAGTTTTTTTAACCTTATCTTTTTAGAAAAAATAGATACGAAATAATTACTTTATTGGAGGTTATAAAGTGGGCGAGACGGAACAGTTCCCCAAAGAATCGAATCATTCATCCAACTCCAAACTTTTTCAAAATAATCAATGATATCTGAAGAAGAACAGCATCCAATTCCATTCCAGATGCAGTCCTGTCCAGTCCAATCATAACTATTTCCGCACGACTACGATTCCTCCTGGAAAAAGTGCATTCCCAACTGGAGAAAAAAATATCCATTAAGACTTTCTGCTTTTAATGTTCTCCAGAACCAGAACCAGTACGATGCCACACCTTCAATTAATTTATTGTGCGTCGCTCTTTTCCCCTTTTTCTCCAGGAATGATGAACTGCACGAAATTCGAATTCGGATGACATCAAACCAAGTGCAAAGTCCAGAACCAGAACCGGTACGATGCCACACCTTCAATTAATTTATTGTGCGTCGCTCTTTTCCCCTTTTTCTCCAGGAATGATGAACTGCACGAAATTCGAATTCGGATGACATCAGACCAAGTGCAAAGCCAACAAGACAAGAATCGGATCACGCACCACGACCATAGGACAGAGCAACAAACAGCATTCCAGTTCCAGGTCGTGCGTGATGACCTTCCTTCCTGGAGCGTTTTATGCTATTATGCTGCACCACACAAAACATAATTTACAATAAAATATGTTATGGCTTGCTTGATGCAATTAAGTCCATAAACTAGCGTGACAAACATAGTAAGTCACAAACTTCCAACACAACTCACACTCCATGACTTTTCAGTCTCCGCTCATGTCAGTAATATCCTCTTTTTCTGGAGGAAATAAACAACGGAAAAGTCATAAAAGCATAAAAATTGCATTACTTTCCCTCTCTCTGCCATGGCTTCACTTGATTCCATAATATATCTCGTGTTGTGTAACACAATTTGATTAGAAGACAAAACGAAATTGTATTGCATCAGGACCAGGATACATCATCATTTCTCGCTGGGAAAGGAAGAAGAAGATCGCAATCGCAATTCAACACTGGATGCTTCAGTTAGACACGGACACCATGATTCATGATGATGCTCCCATAAACTCCAGGAGATGCTATTAACAACATAACATGCCTCAGTGAAAGTCACGCAAAGGCAATCGCAATCGCAATGTGACGACCATGGAAAGCCAAGGGTATTTTCCTCTAGATCCTTCGAAAATTGCGTTGCATGGAAAGTGTGAAGATATCTGATACAATTCAATTTCTTTTGCAAGTCCATCAGGACTAGACTTTTGACATTTCGCAGTCGTAAAATGAGAATCAAATCACATTCCATCACATTTTTTTGCAGAAAAAATTTTGTGTACCTGACAATGTTATATTTTAATCGATAGAATCATTATAAAAATTCATCAGAAGAACAAAGATGTTATGACATGACATTAGATAAGGTTGATGATGATGATGATGACTTCTTGACGAAAGCATTATGCATATTATGATGATGAGATGAGATGAGATGGGCATTATGTAAATTTTTCCCGGGTAAACATTCCCGAACTCTTTTAAGAGATCTTAAAAACTTTGAGAGTTAAACAAGCAGCTTTCACTTTCCCCTGGAAAATTATGCATCATCAGCATAATTTTAACTGAAGAGGTGAGATCAAGGAGGATAATTTTAAAAGATGTAATCATATTTCTAATTTTAGAGTTCATGTAACGGAATTTGAAATTTTTTGTGGTTGACGTAAGTAAGAAAAAAAAAGTTTGTTTCCTGAAGGTATTTTCCTGAACTTTTGAGGTGAGTACAGTTACAGTTAACGTTAATTACTTGTGGGCTAATCAGGAATGAGATGAGATAAAAGCCTGAGGACGATACGCATTCAGCCATCCAATTCAAGTTGAAGATTTTTTTTAGTCGAGACGACAAGAGGACGAGACGAGACAGGATCCATATCGAAATGCATTTTTTGTTATGTAATCAAACCGCCAAAACATTTCAACTGCAATTCCCAACTGAATACCGATACACACTTAAACTGCGCTGCATCTCTGTGGTTGTGATTGTGATTACGATGATATTTCGAAAGA
>JAHZMX010000800.1:0-13140 GCA_027743895.1 Seira musarum | reverse complement strand
TGATCTTTATCCTCCTCACCGACTTTTTGTTCTCACGACTTTAAATTAAAAGTCTTTAACCTTATTTTATCTCATTTGCATTTCTAACTTTTTTCACATACATTCAATGTGCCTACAAGAAGTGGGAAGGATCTTCTCTGAATTTGTTTCTAAAAAATTGAATAAGACAGCTCTATTTAAAGAAGCATTGGACAAATTAGAATTTATTTTTAAGGTGTATATGGTTTCTTGGACGTTTAGACAAGCAAAATACAAAAATTTAAAGTTTACAATTAATTAATTTAAAATAGAACCTTGACTGGTTTGATATACTTCAATTGAATACAGTTTGCGTTAATTATTTAACTTTCACCAATTTAATAAATATGTCGCTAATTCTCAGACCATCAAGTTTTGCATAAGAAAATTCTAGAATTAACTTTGTGAACTATTTGCACTAGGAAATGAGATACTGGAAGCAATACTGGAAAGACTCCGGAGAGATGCATGAAAGAATACCTAAACGTCATATGTTAGTCAACTCAGGATACATTTTAATAAGGGCTTCTCCAGGTGATGTAATGGCTTCCCACTTAATTGTGTGCACCAAATTTGCCACCTCGCCACTCCCCCAGCTTTTTTAAAAATATTTTTCTGAATAAATAAGCAAAAACGCTTTAAACTAGCAAACAACGTCCACGAATTCGGTTTTTATGTTGACAGGTGAGGGATGGCTGGTTAAAAATATCTAACGCAAAATTCAAATCAAATTTTCTACGTGTTTAAACCCAGAAACAATATTTCATTTTTCATCCGTTTTCCCATTAAATTCGCTTTCATTTTCTATGTATGTAGATTACGCAAGAAGAAAAAAGAGTCAACTCCCCGACAGAAGTTAT
Source organism: Seira musarum (assembly GCA_027743895.1). Classification (NCBI taxonomy): domain Eukaryota; kingdom Metazoa; phylum Arthropoda; class Collembola; order Entomobryomorpha; family Entomobryidae; genus Seira; species Seira musarum. Next base: position 12,262 of record JAHZMX010000800.1, on the reverse strand, counting down.
GTGAATAGTGACTAGTGACATATCGACTCTTCACACTTACGACTACAGAGCACGTCCCTCCTCACAATCACAATCAGCCTAGACGACTTGACTGTAACTGTCTTGTCTACTGACTTCTTTCTTTTCTTTCAAGTTTCTAAGTTTTTTTCTGAATTGAATTGAAGATCAAAACATTTCGTTTCGTTTCTTTATCGTCTTGTCTTGTGTAAAAAAAGTTATTCACTGTACAAATATAAGTAAAATGTATTTACAATTCACATTTACAGCTACTGTACTGCTATTGCTACTACTGTTGGTTGTAATGTTCGGTGTTGTACTTTCTGTCTTTCTTTCTCTTTGGGATGTCGAACGAAAACCAAACGATGTTTTGTTTTTCATGTCATGATTATGTCAACTCACAGCTTGGAACAAAAAGGGACTTTTCAATGTTTTTTGGCAGAGCTGTTCACGGTGTTTTTATTGGACAGGTGGGCAATATGAATAAATGGGGTTTAAACTGGGAAGTTAACAGAAATCACGGATTTCCATCGTCAATTGACTTCTTTTAGGCTAGATTCGATTGTTTTCCTGCGGATTTCAGCAGACATCGTATTAATCTATTAACCATAATCCGATAACCCTTTATATAACCCACGGGTTACCAGCAGATTCTGCAGCTAATAAATATTTTTAGAAATCTATCACTAGTGCTCCAGATTTAGGTTGGGTTAGATTGCTCATGGAAATCCGTGAGTTGTAAAGCCGATAACCCCATAAACCCATGTATAACCCACGGGTTTTACCAAACGACCCACCTCTGGTAGGTGTCAAATAGTGATGGGATGGGAGAAGGGTTGAAAACAAAAAAAATGGATAAGGATTACCTACTCAGCGTATTATAGTTTTTTTATGAAGATCTTTTTTTGGATGATGATGACGATGATAATGATAATGCATCTACTAATCCTGTGATTATCACATGCNGGTGTCAAATAGTGATGGGATGGGAGAAGGGTTGAAAACAAAAAAAATGGATAAGGATTACCTACTCAGCGTATTATAGTTTTTTTATGAAGATCTTTTTTTGGATGATGATGACGATGATAATGATAATGCATCTACTAATCCTGTGATTATCACATGCGATGCGATGAAAAAAAGAAGTTGAAAGGGATGATGGAGATTACATTTTGAGATCCACTTGAGACGATAAGCCGTCTTTTGAGAAAAAGAATGAAGATGAAATGAGATGCAAACAAACACAAACATTAAGCTTTGATGCAGTAAGGTTTCGTCTTAAATTCAGAAAGAAAGAAGGGGTGAAGTTGAAAAAAACATAATTGAAAATTTTGAAAAGGGATTTTAAGAAGTTGTAAATAAACGTAGTTGGATGCTTATGGCGGCGGACACGACACGACGGAAGGTCTTTGTTTTGCTTTATCATTTGCGTTAGGGGGCTAAAATAATAACCGTAATCGTTGTGCGATGATCATGAATCATGATCATGGTCGTCTTTCCACACATTTTTTGTTTGTACAGTTACAGTTCGGTGTTTTGCAAAGTAAAATGAAGGGGATATAAATAGCGGAGCTTCTAAAACGCGGTTCAAAAAAAAAATTTTTTTGATTAAAATTTTGCCAAATTTTTAACGTAAATACTTATTCTGACCCTAATGAGAAAGTTAAAATTTTAACAAAAATTTGTTTGAAAAAATCGATGTGGAATTGTACTTTCATATTTTTTATAATACTTCCAGTCAAGACAGCAACTTCGAACGACCATTTCATTTTAACCTGTGTACATTAAAAACATCATTAGATTAGAATTTTTTCAGATGTCCTTGGATGAGCTACATATTTGTAAAACTGGTAGTCATTCGAGCACACTACTCTTAAAAACATTTAATCTTTTGCCAAGGTCGACTCGTGAAAAGTTAATCTTCCATTAAATTAACTAAAGCTTTAAAGATTTTCTTGCCGAAATAGCTTTTAGTTTCAGCAAATAAAAATATGTCAACACCTCTATATCATGGTGGGATCTGTCAGATTTCAGATATTCCGAAGATACGCATATTTGGTATGCGGTATCTACTTAAACTACATTATTCCCGATTCCAGATGTGATCAACAATGCATCTAAAGCTACCTAATACTGGACATTTACTAAGCAATTCTAGGAGTTTAATTTCTTTCGGATAAATCAACGAAAAAAATATTGCATAAATATTGGACATTTCATATAATTTCAAAAAAATTACTTCACATTACAACGCTCATCACATTACAAAAACAACTATAACTGAATTTCTTCATTTCGTGTTGTTGACCTTAAAAACGAATTGTTTCATTTTTCCTCTCATCTCTCGTCTTCATTTCCTAATTAACTGTTTTATCAGCCATCCCATCAGATTCTCAATTCTCTAATAATCACACTTTACTTCCTCACATTCATTCAGCTCAAGAAAAACTTTCTTTTTTTCTAATCTGGAATAGTCTCTGTAAGGAAGAGATGAAAGGAGAATGATGGTAATTCGAGAAGTTAAGACAGTAAAACTGTTGGTAACTTTCCCATCCCATCCATAACTTCTGTTGTTCAAAAAGGGGAGAATTAGGAAAACCCAAAATCAACCCTCCTTGTTTCGTTGTTTCCTGCAATTCATTTTTACTTTATCAAACTAGCGATAGCGATGAAGAGAAAGACAAGACATAACAACAGACAAGACAAACTCACCCCTCATGTTCCTATTTACCCTTATGCCACGCCAATCCACCTAATTTTATTTTCTCTTTTTCCGGGTGTTATTCTGATTAAGAAACTGAGGGAAAAGAAAGAAGAAGGGGGAGATGAAGAAGTATCAAAACAGAAAGTAAAAGCAAAGTTCATGATAAACAAAATAAGGAAGTTTGAATGCAATAGAATGCCTTGTGATTGTGATGTGATCCTGATCCTGCCATTAAGTTGGTAATTCGAGAAGTTAAGACAGTAAAACTGTTGGTAACTTTCCCATCCATCCATAACTTACTTCTGTTGTTCAAAAAGGGGAGAATTAGGAAAACCAACCCTCCTTGTTTCGTTGTTTCCTGCAATTCATTTTTACTTTATCAAACTAGCGATAGCGATGAAGAAGAAAGACAAGACATAACAACAGACAAGACAAACTCACCCCTCTTGTTCCTATTTACCCTTATGCCACGCCAATCCACCTAATTTTATTTTCTCTTTTTCCGGGTGTTATTCTGATTAAGAAGCTGAGGGAAAAGAAAGAAGAAGGGGGAGAAGAATGAAGTATCAAAACAGAAAGTAAAAGCAAAGTTCATGATAAACAAAATAAGGAAGTTTGAATGCAATAGAATGCCTTGTGATTGTGATGTGATCCTGATCCTGCCATTAAGTTTCCCTCCTCGTTAATTTCCAGGAATTAAAGAAAAACTTTGCTCAATATTCATAAGACCCTAACTAAAGAGTAATGGCTCCGGGGGTCTGTACAGCTATGCCAATGGCGTGGAGAACACTAAACACACGCACCACATCAGACCAGTCTCACTCAAGATCAAGTCCAAGTCGACAGTTGAGTGGAGTGAAGCACGCTTAGTCATTCGCCCCTCGTTACTTCAAGTACATTATTTCCAGAAATCATGATTCCACCAAAAAATAAGAAAGAATTTCTCACAAACGCAATCATCATAATTTCTTCATGGTTTTTCCTCTGTGGTTTGGTTTTTGATTTTCCTCGGTAATGCCAATTATCTCTGCTTGGTCTCAACAACTCAAGCCACATGTCTTCGATTCGGATTAGATGGATTGTACCTACCTCAATCATATTTCTGGTGCTGTCCAAAATCGCAATATAACGGTGGAGTTTGAAGATAAAATGCAGTCCGTTATAACAAATTTCTAAAATGTATGAATGAAATATAACCAGAAAAATATTTTTCAAAACCAAATTCATTCGTTATTGGAAAATTCGTGGGAAACAAAAATCCGTAAGAAAAGAATGCAATTATTGTGACCACCGGTATTTACAGATTTCATTTCGCACACACAAAAAAAAATCCAAATCCTGAAGTTATGCACCAAACCAACTGGATCCTGTCTTCCCAGAAATATGATTCGCAAATCATTTACGACTGAAGATAAAGCAACTCAAGCTGATCATCTTCATCAGTTTCATTTCATCACAATACATCGCATCGGCACCTCTTTTGAGAAGATGATACCTCTAGAAAACAGTAACTGTTTCCCCGTTTTTATGGATTATTGGTTAAACACTAAATACCGACAAGACAAGTACAATCATAATAAAAAGGATTTTTTTATCCTTCGTCGACTTCTCCTCTCGTCTCAACGCATCATTATCATTTAGCATTCCACTCCACCTGTATGACGACAAAAATAAGAACTTACCATACCATGCTTGCATCTGTTGCAATTCCTATTGCTATTGTAAAACAAGCAGAAAAATTTTCCAATTGTGACTAGTGGCTTGGCTTGACTTGACTTGAAAGTCCGAAAGCATGACTGACACCTTTCCGGTTGGTTGAATACGTTTATTAGTTTTCCTCTTCCATAAAGCTCAACTAAACAAACCGTAACCGTATAATTGTGCTCTATGGGAAAGAGAATGCAAATGTTCTTCCTTATTTGGAGAAGTATATGACCATACTTGAAAAAACAATTTTCTATTTATTTATTTTCATGAATCGATAATTAGACATTAAAATCAAAGTTTTTTATTGTTTCTTTCTTTTCTTTCTTGTGTTCCGCGAAAAAGAACAATGGAAATAAAAAATTACGAAATATTTAGCACCTTTTAGATCAGGGATCGAATTGAATGTGGTTGGTTTGGGTTTTACGAAATTTTAGTAGAAAAAATAGGTTTGGGAGGAATTTAAATTTTGCTATTTTTTGTAATATCCACAATGACATGAAACGCCGGTAAACAATTTCATTGTATTATGTTTGTGATACAAAAATGAGAACAACTACCTGTAATATAGTTAACACTTTTTGTTCGAAAGTACGAGCTTTTGACGTTTACTTTTGCTGATCATTGATCATTCAAAACATTTCAAGTTCCAAATTTATTGTAAACTTCCCGTTAAATTAAAGCCCAACATCATCCCTGTTTTATACATTCGAAATAGGAATATAGCAAATTTCAAATTAATAATTTGGCGGAGAAAGGCTGTCCCTGTCCTGTCTCTTCAGATCAGAGATTTTGTCTTGTTCTTCACTTCATAATCCCTTTGTTCAGAAGCAAAAAGACGAAAAAACAATTTACTAAAATACCTGCATAAATAATATCTCTAGCTTGTTTTGATCGCAGAGCTGATGTGAGATAATGATAATGACGGTAGTTACTAAACTAATGTATTTAAGCAGATAGGTAGGTGCACACATACCTTTAGCATTTACCTAAACTTGACTCCTCCTGAATACAAAATTTTTCCCACCGTTAGTTCAGTTTTTTAGTTTGCAATAGCTCTAGCACTCCGCATCTCCGATTCTCACCTGCTTAATTTCATGTTACACGAAGGAAAAAAAATAAGATTTAGAGGGACACAAATCATAAATAAATCTACTTCTCACCGGTTGCCGTCTTCCATCTTGGTGGTATGTATGATATGGTCGTTTAACTTAAAGCATAACAATTTATTTTTTTTTCCTTAAGAAATATTCTGTCCTGTCAGTAGTCCATGAAAATGAAGATGAAGAATTTTTTTTTTTTACCTCCATCCTTGTATTTATCAGGAGCTCTCCGGAGAAGATGATTTTGCATTTTTCACTTCGTCTTAATGACAGAGTAAATGTGTGAGCAGAGGTAAATTGTAATAGTAATGCTCTTACAAACAGTAGACCGGGTGGTCCAAGACCAATCCAGTCCAATGCCAATGCCAGCATGATTTTGTAGTTTTTTTAAAAACTCAATTGCATGTTACGCTGAGATTTTTTAGGAAAACAGATATGATTACGATAAACACACAAGAAGATGATCTTCTGGACCGAAGCGAATTGGATTAAAAAAAATATGTGAAGGTGTTTTCTAGTTCCAGTCAAGTCAGACTCAGACTCCAGACAGAAAAGAAGAAGAGAAAAAAAATGCATGAGAACTTTAAAAAAGATGATATGATGATGATGAGCTTGTCTTGGCTTGTCGTGGGACATTAAAAAACAGGAGTAGGTGCATGCATGTAGTCATTAGCCCATTATGAGATACTTCCTCTTGTCAACTCATATTAAAACTAACAAAATGAGTCTAGTTTAAGGAACAAATAATGTAAAGTAAATGCAGAGATTGCAATGGGTTTAATATAAAAAATGCATCTTAAAAGCCGAGCGTTTTAATTGAAGATGTTTTATTGAGGAGATCCGTTAAAACGTAAAAGTTCGTTTAATTAGAAACCTTCACGATTTTACTGAATTTTGATATAAAATGCGTTTAAGACAGTAAAATTATTAAACACCGGATAATTTTTTTGCGATTTAGTAACAAAAAGTTTTTGAATTTTTGTCAAAAATAAATTAGTAGAACTTCTAGTAAACGTCACATATTTCTACTTGAACTTATCATACTGGGCAATTAATAATCTGACGTGTTAGGAAAATATCTGGTGATATCAAATTTCAAGATCTACCGTTCTAGCCGAATTCCTATGCATTACTACTTCGTTATTTTAGTCCCAGAATTCCAACAATCAGAACCAAACCGCAATCCTTTTATCTAGCAGTAGAAGTAATTAAGTGGGTTATGTCCGAAGTACCTACGGAATTTAAGTTCAAAACACAGGATTTTTAAATCATCCCTCGAATCGTGTCTCTGAAACAATTCAAAAAAAGAGCGGTCACTTCCCCTTTAAATTTTTATTAAGTATAGTCGAGCGATATTATTTTTTATTGGCTTGGCTCTACTGCGGTAATAAAAAACGGCATATTTTTTTCTTCAAAAAGATGAAATAGATCGCGGTAAACGTTCTCTTTGAGGAAACAAATTGAGATTGTTTGTTAAATTGTGATGTTTTGTAAGTTTGTTGAGAAATAATATGTTCTGTTATATCTCTCTCATTGAAATCTGAGCATTTTTTATTACATTCTTTAAAAGCCCAACCCATCCCACTCTACTCATTCATGACAAAACAATGCAAAAACTGAAAAACAGAGTTGACATGCGATGCAATACGATGATGAAAAATGCAGATGTTTTAAACAAAAAAATGGGAATGGAAGAACTTGAGTGATGAATAGAGATCACTTAAGTGAGCCCATTCATTTCTTCAAAAAACCGACTACCGAAATGCCGCCACCAAGAAGAAAACAGGAAAAAGTGCAAAAAAAAAGTTGCGACATTAAACTCATCAACACCGTCATAACTTCTGGGGAAATAGATTTGTACTTTTGTTATTGATAAGTAATATGATGGCTTAGCAATTTTCATTTTGCCAAGAAGCAGGGGAAAAAAACTGGCTGAACTGGACATTTGAATTGGGGGTGAAGTACGCTTTACAAATTTTATGCGAGCAGCAAAGAAACATCAGCAAAATGAAAATGGATGGAGATGTGAATGCGTGAGGCAAATGAAAGGAAGGAATGTGAGTGAATTGAATAAAGTGAAAAAAATGGATGGGGAATGTAAATTGTAAATTGGTGATGTGATGAGACGAGCTAAGGCCATGTCAGGCCAGGTAGCAATTTCAATTTCTTCATGAAAGCATTTAATGAAATGGCATGTTCTTTTGAAATAATAAGCATTTTTGCTTTTTGTAAGAAATCCAGTTTTCTTGATGGATTCAATTGAATAGAATTAAAAGGGGTAGTTTCTTCGTTTTTCTTCATGAAAGCATTTAATGAAATGGCATGTTCTTTTGAAATAATAAGCATTTTTGCTTTTTGTAAGAAATCCAGTTTTCTTGATGGATTCAATTGAATAGAATTAAAAGGGGTAGTTCTTCGTTTTTCTTTCAAAATGGCTTTGAGCGATTGGAAACAAAAGGATGTAGCGAGGAAATACTTCGTCTTTGCAAATTTTAAATGCTTCTTTTTCTTGAGATGATGTGATGTAATGTGATGAGTAATGGAAATGAGTAGGTTTTGTTATGTGCTCTGAAAAAAGGGCTAGGCATGAAAAACTGAAATAGATGGAATGCGAATTTTGAGGAAAGTGACGTAAATTGTAATTTTAGGTGCAAACTTTTATAACAAATCCTACATATTTTAAGGGGGAGGCTATCCTACGTATTGACATTTTTTCAGCGGATCAACTCAAACATGATGCGCCTTTTATCCAATAAGCGCGTTTGAGTGATGGCATTCAAAATAAAATTTTCCGATTTCAAGAAATACCTTCATAGAACCTTTGAGAAATCCGAGAACTTCCAGAATATGGATGTCGTCCAAAGATATTCCGGTGATTTGTTTGTTTTGCTTTTATTGCAGATCCCGAGTCACCCAGAAATGGTTTCTTAGTTTTCACATGTTCTTTCATGTTCATTGGAACTGCAAGAATTTAAACAGAAGTCATGATCAAGTTCATTGGTTTTTAGTATTAAAACACTGTCGTTATGTTTCATTTCATTATTTCATAGCTCGAAGCAAACAAGACTGACTTTAAATCGCTTCTGCTCTCTTCCCAGTCCTTCTACAAATACTTTTTTCTGGTCAATACGATGGTCAAGCTCAGTCGGACTCCGCCGGACAAGTTTTTGAAATGAAATGAAACGAACACTTTTTTTCTCCTTTATGAAATATCATTAAATAGCTATAATGGCATTAACATGAGAGATGCTCAAAGCTGAAGAAAGTAGCTGCCCCTGTAGACATAATGGCAAGGGGTAATAACAGGGCCAACTTTTTATTTCTCTTCCTCGAGTAAAAACAGGAGCAAAATGGGAGAAGATCAGGAGCTTGAAACAATTTTCAAGAAATAACGTGTTGCCGATGATAATACACTCTTCGTCGCTTGTTCACTCCAAGCCAAAGTCAAGCAAGTTTTTTTCTATACGGAACTGCTGAACCCTTTCGAAAATCCATAAAAATATTAATAAGAAAATGGACAAAAAAAAAATTATTTCATGTCCAGTCCAGTCCACTTTTTTTTCCTTGCACATCTTTCAAACTCGTGTAAATGAATGCCGTATATTATTATGATGATGACGGTTATAACGACGCATCAGAAAACACTTCTTCTTCTTAAGAACCAATAATCCACTAAACTAAAGTTGTTTGGATTTTATTTTCCTGAAAGTTCATTTTCATCCCTTCCAGCTCCAGCTTTCCAAAGATAATATTTTAAACTGCAGCAGCAACCCTACACTCCGCAGCCCCTAGCCAAGTTAGTGAGCCATTCTTCATAAAAAAAAGTAAACTTGAACCTCATCAAAAAAGTCAACACAATAATAAAAAGCAATGCACTTTATCCATTTTGCACTTGGCCTTGTGACCATCTGTCACGAGAATTGTTCCCATTCTCTTCACCTGTTCCCTTCCCCACATCACAAAACATTATTTTTTAAGGAAAATTCTTTTTAAAAATCTAGAAACTTTGCTGGAGGCTTGCCATCGTGTAATGGGCTGTTAGCTGAGCCGAAACCGAAGCTGTGACTATTGTATCATCACACATCAAACAAGACTCCCTCAAAGAAATTGCCAGTGCCGGAGCTTCCCTCCCAGAAATATTTCTTTAGATGCCTTCCGGATTATTTTTCCGGATCTGGATGAACTCGACATGATTATGATTGTGATTGTATTTACACTGGAAAAAGGATCCACCATAATTGCTGTAAAACCAATGCAAAAAAACTTGTAGCTTCTGATGTTGATGTATTTCTTGATCACGGATTGAAGTCACCGATGATTATTGCAAAGCCGAACGGAGGAATCCAAGATAAAAAATTTCAGGGTTTGGAGTTATAAACAATTGATATTCAGCGGGTTTTTACTGATTCAATTTTATGGTGGGTTTTAGCGACTTCCGGTATTTTAGATGTTGTCCTCGAAAACCGTTAAATGGTAACAGGTAGTCTGGCACAAATTACGTTTAATTTTATAAACTAACGGGGTTTTGGTTTGTTGACCCAAATTAAATTACACCATAAATATCCACAAAAACACCCTATTGCCCACCAAGACTGATGTTATTCAAAGTCCAGTGTGATCTACATCTTGAAGTCGCAGTGAGTGAAATTCCTTTGGATTTAGAAGAACATGTTTTTTCGTAGAAAATTGTTATGTAAATTATAGGGGATTACAAGGCTGAAAATCGAATTTAATTCGGTTTCGGACTGACTGACTGGACTTTTGAAATTCAGTCTACTTTTTTTTATTGGCAAGTGTTTTCACTTCTGTTCTGTTACGATTGCATCGCATTATTACAAAAAAATCTTTTGATTGCTACCTGTCGTCCATTCCACAAGGAAAAAAAAGACAAGACTAAAAACCAAAAACCAGCCTTGTTGATATCTGGTCAGGATTAAGAGGAAGACAAAAAAGTGCAGACTGGACTACTGCACCCAACACGAAACAACAATAATCCTGATTGGAATGCAATAAAAAGAGGAATTTCAATCCAGATGAACTACCTATCCATTTAAATAAAAAACCATTGACTTTTTGGCTCGACTCGACCTTCAGAAGGAAGAAAAAAAATGAAAACAAAAAATCTCTTGTGATATTGTTCTCCAGACTTCTCCAGGATAAATAAATTGAGATAATTCGTGATCGTCGAGTCGATCGTTATTGCATTACCTTTATTACCACTACCACCACCCATGCAATAAGCAATAATGGCAAGAAAGGCGATCAATCGACGATCACAGTCCACATTTTTTAAAATTATTTGGTGAACAAGTGCATCTCAATTTTTTTTCTTCAAGATGAGTATCCACCGATAAGGAAGGAAGCGAAACAGGTTGTAATTGCAATTGTGTTTGTAGTTGACTTTAAAAAAAAATCTTCGGATGCTCTATCCTCGTGCTCTGGTTTGGTCTCGTTTCGTTTCATTCCTTCGATTTTTTTTCTTAGCATTTTCATGAAATATTGAACACCTTCTCCCACTTTTTTATTGCAAACCTTTTATTCTTCAGAAGAGCAATCATAATTGCGCAATTAAGTAAGCCATAGAAGAAGAAGAAAATAAAATATTTTCTTAATCTTCCGTCCAATTCATGAGGGAAAAATGTTGATCCATTTATGGCGAGATCACTGCAATATATTTTGTTTTGATGAAGATGAGGTAAAATAATAATTACGGAATAAAATAGGTGGGGAGTCCATTTTCTTCCTCTTTTTATTCCCATTAAGAAAAGAAGAAGAAGAAGAAAAAACTTGGAGCTGGACTGATGCAAGCAATTGCAATTCCTTCTGGGAGGGAGGGAGAGGAAATAAAGTCGTAAAAATACTTCTTTCTTTGCAAAGGATTCAAAATGGAATGAGTTCTTCTTTTTTTTGTAGTGTATCGTATCATAATCATCATAATCGTTTTCTCACAATTACAATCAGTGATTTATTGTATTACCATCACCATTGCCATTGCTAGTTTGAAAAAACCAGGTAAGAAAAGAGAGTATCGTTGATGGGGAGGCGAAAACATCAAAATGATGCCAATTGCGTTAGTGGATAAAATCATTTCTCACTCATTCATAAGCAGTAGGAGTACTTGTGCTTTGTTTCAGTTCAAAATCCTTCAAACAATTTAAAAACTGCTTAATCTACCTACCTAATTTTCATATTTAGTGTTTTTTTTTTAATTCTAAATCGAATTTTAAGCATGGCATTCTTGTGTTCTTATTATTAAAACTCTAAATTTCTTATATTGAAATCTTTTGTAACTTTTCAAAAATCGTTTTGAACTTTTGCATTTCGACTGAAATTATTTTTAAATTGATTCGTTTTTTAGATAATTGAATTATTATTCCATTTCACGTCCGTTCTATATTTATCACGTGAACCATTTTGTGATTTTCGTGATATCTTCATTTCCGAAAAATTCGCCCGAAATCCAACATTCTTGTTCTGGTTTTTACTTTAACTTTTTTCTCTTTACTTTTGCAATACGATTTTGGATTTGTTAATACATTTTAAAGATTGTGGAATGATCTGAAATGGGCCCATGAATTCTTTTTAAAAAAACTGCAATGATTTTATGCATTAATTACTTTTGCCGTAATGGTAGGTCTCCATTAATCCCAAACGCTCAAAGTGAGTTCGCAGATCCCATACCCCTGGGAAAAAAAAGAAAGCAATTGAGTCTCTTCATCTTTGAACAGAAAAAGAAGAAGAAAAATGGTAAACG
>JAHZMX010000799.1:0-29274 GCA_027743895.1 Seira musarum | reverse complement strand
AAAATTATAAGTTACTAAAGAATAATGTTATGAAGTTTTTATAGAAATCCAATAAAATTGAAAGTCCTTCTTAGGAAAAATGAAGTAGCAATACGAAATACATCACTCTATGTCGTTCAGAGCACACAGTATCAAGCATCAATCCAGTACTTAAAAATTCATTAAAAGTTTGCCTTGAAAAAACCTAAGTTTTTTCATAAAAAGAACTTTTCAAGCGAAAGTGAAGAAGCATACAAAATCCCGTCATGATTTTCTTGAACAAGTAAGCTTTTGCGAAAGGAACGCTACATCCTGCTCTCCACGTCAAGAATTTCATAATTTCGAATGCAAAAAATACAGTTCTTATTGCAATTGATCGCTTTTAGTGAAATACTTAGTCGATCGATTCCACTTGATTTCCATATCTGATATAGTATTTGTTTGGTTTTTATGTATCGCATATTACGCAGTGGAATGTTTGAAATCTCTCAGGACAAACATTCTAAACCAAGAATTGATGTCTGTACCCATTATCCAGAATAAGTCTCACTAATGCCGACCAAGTAAATAAAACATGATAGTTTTATCGGTTTCAATTCCATCATCTCGCATATTTCAAGAAAGAGTCTGCATGGAAAATGGTGAATTCAGAGATAAAAAAAATCGAACAGCCGCAGCCGCAACCTATCTACCTACTTACATTACATTCTGTCTTTTACAACTCTCAAGGCATTATTCACTCTTATTCCCCTCAAGAGATCAAAACTTTTTTTTTCAGCAGATGCTATTTAGAAGGAAGGAAGGAAGAAGTGTGTCGCTAGTCAATAGTGAGCCAGTCCCTTGCTATCTATTTCTCTCTCTCTCTCTGACTTTCTCTTTCTTTGTCGCGAGAGTACAAAAAAATTCGTTTCTAAATTCCATTTTCTCTTTTCTCCTCTTTCCTGAATGCAATATGATGTTAGATTCCTCTTCTTTGCTTTCACTCTGGTCAAACCTGACTTTCAGTTGAACAGTGTTGCTTTGCTTATAGTAATAGCAAATAGCAAGTTGAAATTCAACTTGCAGCTCTGGCTCTAATACAACGTGTCATGAAGAAACCATTCCATCTGCTGTTTCTACTTTCTCTTTCCTCCTCTTTCCATATCTTTTTTCCATTGTACGCAATGCAGAATATTGATTTAGATACCCGCAATCTTCAAAAAACGTGCTTAAAGCAGGAGAAGCTCATCAACTTCTACTTTCTTTTTTTCTTTCTACTTTCCCATTTTTTTCCAGAGGCATTAGCAATGAAGCAAGAAATGGAACAAGGGAAAGCCCTCATCCGTTTATTTTATTTTCAGCTAGCCTTATAGTCATGTACAGAAAAAAAAAAACGTACAACAAAAAACATGTATTCACCATTACAAAGTAAATAGGAATATATGATGCATTACATGACTGGATCTAAAAAAGAAACTTTTCGACTGGCTTTGTAATTTTTGCATTTGCTACAGTGAAAAGACAGACTAACACACTTTCTGTTACGTTACATGTGCTCGAGTGAATGTGTGTGGGCTGACTACTGTTATAGCTAGTGAGAATTTTTTTGATGTTCTATTGCTACTGCTACTAATATTATAAACATACTTTTCTTAATATAGCAAATAGCAAAGTTTAACATTGCTCACTTTTATGCAATGACTACTACCCTTACTACTTTTTAGTGTGCAACTTACAATATTACTAATAATAAAGATAAAGTTTACACAATAATTTTGCAACATACACGACTTACGTAAGAAGCTAAAGAGGCATACATAATAATACTCAAGTGCTTTAACCAAGGTGGATCATTTTTATTTTCAATTTTTTATTCTCAAGCTTAGTCATAGCCATAAAGCAGAAAAGAGGGAAAAGTCATTCACTTTCTCCATCAGAAAAAAATGTCAATCAAAAAGTGATAGTAGGAATAGGATTAGAACCCAAAAGTAACAACCCGAGTGAGCATGGCAGTTTCAGAAATTAGGAGGGTACGAGTGATGCTGTATAAGTATGTCAACACGTACATGTTTTATGATAGTAATCGTGACTAAATAGGCTTGTAAAGGATCACGATACAGCAATAAATACAAAAGTAATCAAAGGAGCGGATACGACAGACACGACCCTCTGAGATAATAAAATCAAGGAGAATCAACGGGAGATAAGTTTACAGACCACGCGTGTCCAACCAAAATGGACATGTTATGTTTGCCCGAACATTTTTGTCCATATGTATGGCAATGTGACTGCGAGTGATACGGAATTAGTGGAGAAAGGTCAAAATTTNTGGAGAAAGGTCAAAATTTACCCTCATAGCAGCGTCACTACACCATACGTCTTCATCGGTAAAGGAAAAGTGAAATCAGCGGGAACCAGGCCAGGTTTGCAAAAAAATTAGCTGTAGCTGTAATAGTCGCACCATTAGCGGACGAGCTTTTCTTTAACTGAATTTTAGTAGCATGTTCTCTATAAATGTGTCATTCATTATTCTTTTGAGTAGATGCCTGATAATATAATATTTTTGTGTGTACCTATCAGCATTGGATGTGAAGCATGTAAAATGTCGCCTCTGCATTGCAGAAATATTTAAGTATGAGGTTTTGTCCTAAATAAGGGTTTCGTTTTAACAGTTTTGATGCGGTTATTTTATGAGGGCTTTTGTCATACCTATTCATGTAAAAGTGTATGTATCATGCAGTGAAGCATTGTTTTGATAATGGAAGCAGTCACATTCTCTGGATCGTTTGTGATGTGCTCAAGATGATGAGCACTGATCATGAATGCACGTGCAAGGCGTTTTTATGAAATGTCAGTCAGCACAAGGCACAAAATCAGCTAAATGGATTGGTAGTCTGGTTAATTTTGTTTAACTTTTCATTTAAAAATTAAAACGACAGCATTGTCATGATCTAATTCTAAACTAATGCATAGGCATGCAAGCCCTTGACTGTTAATTGGGTGATGACCAATTGTTTCCCGTATCAAACTGAACATTTTCCTTTCCGAAACATTTCATAATCTTTAGATTCCCATACAGCCGGAATCAAAATTTTTAGCTATTGCTAAATCCCATCCAAAAACAGTCCAGGTTTTCCTTTAAGTCAAAACCAAGACCAATGGCAGGGATCCTACAGGCAGATCTTCAAAGAGCGCAAAGAAATACTTGCCTTTGAAATAAAATACACATATTAAAGAATGCAAAAGAAAACTAAAAATCTTGTGTTAGGGATAGAGTCATGAGACTTTTAATAAAAAGTTCTTTTATCCTTTCACTATGCCTTTTGATACTTGTTCTTTGTGATGTGCAATTTTGATGTGTAATTTACTTTTTTGTAACTACTAATGCTGACATCCTATATCATTATTTCTTTTACTTTAATCCTTTTGTACTCAACGCAAATGAGTTTTACAGCAAACAAAAGCATGTTTTGTGCATTTTAATAAAACTGGAATAATGACATGCACCTTAATACGGTACTGTTTAAAAAAACAGATCTTGAGGCATATTCCACTGAGAGATATACTTAATAGGGCTACTTCAATCCTTTACAAAAAATTGCAGGATTCGCAAAGTATAAATTATATACCGTAGAGAAATACCCTTTGTGGTTCTCAAAAAATATTTTTGCACAATAGAAGTATGACTCACATGACAAAAAGATCTTTTTAAAAAGGGTTTTGTAGTTTCCTAACTGAAATGGACTCACCTTTTTAAACCACATCCTGGGTAGTCAATTTTACATCCTTCCGTTTCGTCAATGCAATATCCAGAGGCAAGCATCCGTCCGTGGTCTGGTTAGTCTGGTTGGTAGTTATAGTCATGCTCTTGAAAAATAGGATTAGGTTTATTAGGTTGTCATGCTTACACTGGTTTGGAATTGTGCAAGTACTGCTGCCGGTTCGTCTCTGCTGCCAAGCTCAAAAATAAAATCTGATTCGCATGCACTTTACAATTTTAGTGCTTTAGTGGCCAGGGCCGTGACATGATAACCACATCCTGGGTAGTCAATTTTACATCCTTCCGTTTCGTCAATGCAATATCCAGAGGCAAGCATCCGTCCGTGGTCTGGTTAGTAGTTATAGTCATGCTCTTGAAAAATAGGATTAGGTTTTTTAGGTAGTCATGCTTACACTGGTTTGGAATTGTACAAGTACTGCTGCCGGTTCTTCTCTGCTGCCAAGCTCAAAAATAAAATCTGATTCGCATGCACTTTACAATTTTAGTGCTTTAGTGGCCAGGGCCGTGACATGAAGCTATGATCGTATCTCGTTAGCATTCAAATTGGTTCATGGTGCCTGTGAAAGCTTTTTGTAGTGAAAGTTGACGTTTTGTTTTATGTCTGCGCTGCCATTTTCGTGATTTGCCTGGACGTTTGTGAAAAGAAAGAAAATGTCCTCACATAGTTATAGTAATATGCTTACGCAATTGTGTGAACCTTAAGTAGGTACGTATCGTACAGTACATAATCACATATAAGGCTTTTTTCTCTAGATTGCACTGTTATGCACTTTACAATTTTAGTGCTTTAGTGGCCAGGGCCGTGACATGAAGCTATGATCGTATCTCGTTAGCATTCAAATTGGTTCATGGTGCCTGTGAAAGCTTTTTGTTGTGAAAGTTGACGTTTTGTTTTATGTCTGAGCTGCCATTTTCGTGATTTGCCTGGACGTTTGTGAAAAAAAATGTCCTCACATAGTTATAGTAATATGCTTACGCAATTGTGTGAACCTTAAGTAGGTATGTATCGTACAGTACATAATCACATATAAGGCTTTTTTTCTCTAGATTGCACTGTCTTTTAAAATTATCACGTTTTAGCTGACCTTGCGATAAACGACGGAAACATCATTATTTTTATGACATGCCGAGTAGATGTAAGAGTTAGACATATTTATTCGAATATATTTCACATTTCTTTATATAGTCAAACATTCTTAGATTTATGAGAAGATGAGACGATCTTCTTTTTTCCTGAGAATTGAGCAAGAAATGTTAAGTAAAAGAGCAAAGTTTGCATGAGTCAAACTTGGCATACTGATTTTAGCCATCATCCGCAACTTACCAACCAATCCAATCCAGTTTGACTGTACGAAGACGGCTGAATGAAGTACAGAAGCTTAATCATTAGGAAAATTTATTTAAAAAAAGACATTTTACACACTTAATTTTGGAGCAACACAATTTCGCCTCAGATTAAAAGACACTTTTAAAAGACAAACAAAACGTATAAATGCAGAACTGAAAAATAATTACATAGATTGAGTTGACAATAAAGTGATATAAACTGAGCTGTGATGTAATAAGGATGGCTCATACGAAATAATTATTTGCCTTTGATGCCCAAGGAGAAATAAATGTCCGAGTCACTAAGTCACTATATCTTTCTTCATGAAAATCTGTATACCCTTCTGTCCTTATGCACAAAGCTTTTTTGCTAGTGATGCACCTTCTTCTTCCCCTTGTGAACGCTTCACCGTGCGAAATACCCTAACTTTTTACATAATTCAAAAATTGAAAACTTTATTATTACTGTAACTTTTTCTTAACTTTCACCAGTCTGTGTAGTGTGTATATAAATGTGCTATATTATATTATTCGTCATTTCGTAAGCGTAGTTTACGATTTAAACTTCGATTCTCAGTGTGCCCCGCTTACCCTCTAGATATCGTGAAAAAATGTAATGCAAAGTGTGCTCGATTTATATTTTTCATGTTGTGTGTGCGTGCGTGTTTGGCAAGAAAGCATTTGTTTAAAAAAAAATTCCAATAATAATGTGCTTACGTGTATGTATTGGTTAAAAATTGTGATATTAAAATGGGTGATGGAAGCATCTTGGATAAACCTCTTTCGCTACTTTCCGATTTTGACCTTGATATCACTGTCTTACATCCATCTGAGCTCAGGATGGAGATGGAAAGTGCCATTGAGGATGCTGTTGAAACGGCTGAAGATATTCTCGTTCGAATGCAGATGATGGAGCCTGAAAGAATGATGGAGCAGGTGGAAATGAAAACACATTTTTAGAAAATTGATATAAATGAATGGGAACTTGAATTATAAAAAAGCTTATCTTATTTTTTCAAATGTGTCACTTAAATTAGTACTGCCAATCCATCAATGAAACAGCTACAGAATCGGCAAAAACTGTTAGAAAAGGTGTATTGGACATATTCACGAAGATTCTGACCAACGTGGCTGGCCCTTCACCTGAAGACAACGAGATTCAATCTTCATCAATCAAGGGACAGAACCCTTTCATGATAGATTTGGTATGGTAATGCATATTCATGCGTGTAGATTTGCTAGTTTATAAAGAATTAAGAATATAAGAATTAGCCTTTTATTGGGGGTTCTTTTTGCAGGTGCTTCAAAATATATTCAACTATCTAGACATTCCTGACCTTTGTAGATGTCGCCTCGTATGCAAATTGTGGAACAAAGAGGGTGGTGCCTACGTGCGAAGAAAGCAACGAATCGTTTTTTCCCCAAACTGTATTGAAAAGATGGCCAATTTTACTGCCTTTATGAAAGCTCAAAATTTAGATATACCTGCGATATCACACGATGATTCACAAACGAGTTCACAGAAATCTGGGAATAACGTCGGAGATTACAGCGATAACTTTGATAAATCACATCATCATCAGTGTTATAGCACGGAGGATAAAAATGATGCGCGTGGCTGTAATACTTTGGCTGAACATGCTTCGAAAAGCAGGGATGGTAATCTTCCTCCATACACGGACTTTTTATTCACGGCCCAGTTCCCCCGAATAAATTTTTCCCGACCTATTGTATGCGAATTTAGTAATACCTACGGACAAAACGTGAAAAAACTCGAGATTTTCTTCCCAAATGATAGCTGTCTGACGGCAAAAGACTTTCGGAATTTTTTCCTTTGTGGAATGCCAAACGTTCAATATATTCACTTTGTGAATCTCCCAACAAAGCTTACTCAGGGCCCTTTCTTGCGACAAAAATGCCTGATAAATCAAAATGATAGTGAAAGTCATACTCTTCATATGAATCTCGGTGTAAACAGTAGTGACGGAAAAGGTGATGATGGTAATAATAGTGACAATGATAAATTTTCGAATGAGGAAACTTCCTCTGTTAGATTTAATTTACCATTGATGGTGAATAATAACAATAGTGAAAAAGCCAGCAATGAAGATAATTCCAATCCGGAAGGGAACGACACATTAAACGAAGGACATTTGGTTGAAAGAAATGATGCTCTCGCCTGTCAAACACAATTGCATTTACAATCCGCAGAAGGCTACTTTCCCAAATGGAACTACCTTTCACATATAAAAATAGACCGTACATTATTAATTGAGGTAGCGTGGTCGGAATCTTTCCTCAAAGATCTGTTTAGTACGTTACCACATTTGAAGCACTACGAGCTTTGGACGTGGAACACAACTGGTCACTCGAATCCCTACTTTACTTGCTTAACACAGTCACAAAGAGACAATCTCATCTCTTTATGTCCCGGCTCAGTTGGGGAAAATCTCCTTAAAAGTTTGGCAGATTATGGGCTGAGCTCATTGAGAAAATTGCATTTGCCAGTGATGTCTGACGATGTAAGCGCCCAAAGTGTGGAGCTTCTCCTCACGAATCTTAGAGGAACTTTGGAGGAGCTTCAAGTAAACTGCTCCTCACTTAAAGATAATGCAAGAATGATCTACTTTCCACGAATGGAAAAGCTCATGAGCCTTCACATGATTATATCTGTGCCATGGAAAAATGTTTACACACTATTTACCCCGCCTATCGAGTACCAAACACAGTTTCCCCGTTTGGAAACCTTCAAACTCGAACTAGCCGTATATCATGATTTCGGGTTCATTAACTACTTCTTTCCCACCAACGGAAGCATATGCAGAACCTTAAAGGAGTTAGATATTAGCTTTAGTGGATACAGAGATGAAAAATTTATTGGCATCTTGGCAAAAATCTTTCCAAATCTTATCAAATTGAGACTGGATGGTTATGGGAATAGAATTCTAGCTTCGATATGCCTTTACTTGCAAAACCTTCAATACTTTGAGATGTTTTTGATCTATGGCTTTAACGTGGACGACCAGTTAACGGGGATTGATAGAAAAGTATGTAATGAGATCAAGAGGAGCGGAAGATTCTTAGACTTCAAAATGGATGAAATTCAAGTTCTTCCCTCGTTGGCAAATTTGAGCAGTAAGTGCACCATAATAAATCCTCTTTGAGAAAGGCTTAAAAGCTTAAATTCCTTTTATCAGTCCACAGGTTTCACTTGCCTTTTTTCGTCTTTTTTTCTAGACCTAAAAACGTTGAAAATCAAGCAAAAGGACTACCAAGCCAAATTTTGGCCACAAGCGCAATGCATCACTGATATCACCGCATATTTTGCCCTTGCAAAAATTAAATCTTTGCGACACTTGCATATTGAAAGTGTCAAGGTACATAAACTTATCAAGTGAATTTGAGGCATATCATGTGCTAGTTGAAATCTTTACTATGTTTTAATAAAATATTTTTTGTGTCGCAGTTCACCCCAGAGTGCAGACAATACTTGGCTTCAGAACTGGAGGATTGCTGGCTAGATTTTCTGTGATTACAATGAAATTAAAAGCAGATTGAGTCTTTTTAATTTTAAGTATTTGTAGATTACATTACAATGTTTGGTTAAATAAGAAAACTCACCTGTTATTAGAAAAATAGAGCAGGAAAGGAAAAATCACAATCATTCGGTGCAAATCTTACAGTACCTTTTACTCTTTAGATTAGTAATAGAAATGTTAGTCAGGAAAAGCGATCTCGTGCTTTACAAGTACAATACCAACGGACGGTATCTTTTTTAAACAAAATCAGGCAATGATACGCGAATATTTATTAATAGATTAGAATCTTTATTATTATTACTCTTTTGTTACAAACGCGATGTATTTCGCAAATTTTATTCTGATGCCTTTTGAATGGACTAAATTCTAATTTACTGAACTATCCAAAATATGTAAGGCCAAATGAAATGCTCGTCACTGTTAATATGTATCTAAGACTATGTTACAAATATGTGGATCTCAATTTTAATTAAGTTTAATGCGAAGTAATTTAAATAATTATGGTTAGGTGTGATCACGTTATATAACAACGTATCCGTCAAAATTCGAGTTTCGAAAAATCTCTTTTCGTTTATGATGTGACAATAACTTCGTTGAACAAAGAATGATTTACTTATGCATGATGGAACATGACTAATTAAAGATGAAATTTTAGATTAATAAATAGTGTTCTGAGCAATTCTACAACAGTGCAAAAAGTACAATAATTGTTTGTCTTGTAATTATATTATCATGATACGATACGATCATTCAATATTCCTATTTTATAAAATTCTTACGGACGTTTTCCAGCGTTATACAGTTCGACGTACAGAGAATTATTATGTCAGTTACCATTTTCAGTTTGGAGTTTGGACCATTCTGATTTGACAATTAATTTTGGAAAACATGGAATTCTCGTGGGATGAAAATGATGATAAGTTCAACCAAATAACTTGAGTTGAGATGAGAATTGAGACGAGAAAGCAGAGAGATTTTCTGCTTTTCTAGTTTTCTGTGTTTTATTCTTGCTCTGACAAGGGGCATGTTGCGACAGACTAGTTTGGAGTTTGGACCATTCTGATTTGACAATTAATTTTGGAAAACATGGAATTCTCGTAGGATGAAAATGATGATAAGTTCAACCAAATAGTTTGAGTTGAGCTGAGAATTGAGACGAGAAAGCGGAGATTGGAGATTTTCTACTTTTCTGTCGTCTATTCTTGCTTTGACTGCGAAAAAGGGGCATGTTGCGACAGACTCTCTGCCCACCGGCAAAGTTAGGCATTGCAGATTTTTCATGCACTATGCACTAGGGGGTTTTTTTCGATGCTGTCATTCACGATTCACGACAAATAACCACACAGCTATAGCGAGCAACCAACCTTGTCGACTCATCTTTTTGTCATTACTATTATTATTTAATCGTAGATCAAAATACATAAATAGTTAATTAACTATCAAGGTAAGCTTGTTATAATTTACACATGTACTTATTTTTTATTTTTATCTTCATTAGTAAAACCAATTCGAAAAAATTCGCATTTATCAATCACATTTTATACGTCCGTCTTGATTTTATTCCTTGACTTGAATGTTTAAGTATTTACTTAAGCTTGATTTGTGATGCCTACACAGATGCGCTACATAAGTGCCTACCTCCTGGCCGTCTTGGGAAACAAGATCGTCCCACCGGCAAAGTTAGGCATTGCAGATTTTTCATGCACTATGCACTAGGGGTAGGTTTTTTTCGATGCTGTCATTCACGACAAATAACCACACAGCTAGCAACCTTGTCGACTCATCTTTTTGTCATAATCACCATTTAATCATAGATCAAAATACAAAAATAGTTAATTAACTATCAAGGTAAGCTTGTTATAATTAACACATGTA
This sequence comes from Seira musarum, assembly GCA_027743895.1. Taxonomy (NCBI): domain Eukaryota; kingdom Metazoa; phylum Arthropoda; class Collembola; order Entomobryomorpha; family Entomobryidae; genus Seira; species Seira musarum. The sequence continues at coordinate 18,795 of JAHZMX010000799.1, read as the reverse complement.
CTTATTTTTATTTTCATCTTCATTAGTAAAACCAATTCGAAAAAAATTCGCATTTATCAATAACATTTTTGTGGGTCCGTCTTGATTTTTTATTCGTTGACGTATCAATTAAAGGTTTAGATTTACTTGAGCTCAAAATTATTTGTGATGCCTACACAGATGCGCTACATAAGTGCCTACCTCCTGGCCGTCTTGGGAAACAAGATCGACCCATCAGCGACTGACATCGAAAAGATCCTTAGCAGCGTAGGCATAGAAGCTGATAAGGACAAACTGTCCAAAGTAGTCACCGAACTAAAGGGGAAGGATATTGACGAACTCATGGCTGAAGGTATGCATTTAGGAAATGGATTAAATGTTCGATTTAGCAAGTTATACGTAAAATATTTCTGCTGTGCGTGAAAATGATGATCTTTGAACACCATCTTTCGTCTGCATGTCTAGTGCTGACAAAACTTTTAACCTGATCATGCATTCCCCTTTTAAAAAATATGCTGTCGTCATAATGTACGTTTTTATAGTCAATTAATTATTATTATTCATGTAATAAATCGCAGGTCAGAAGAAATTAGCTTCGATGCCTGCTTGGAGGAGCCGCCCCCGTAGCTAGTGCAACACCTGCTGCATCGTCGACGGAATCTGGCAAAGGTTAGAATCGTACTACGTATTTTAAAAATATGCATTTCAGAAATTTTAAATGATAAAATTAAGTAACAATCTATCGTTTTTATTTTTTAACAGATAAAAAGGAGGAAAAGAAAAAAGAAGAGTCAGAGGAAGAGGACGACGACATGGGCTTTGGTCTTTTTGATTAAAACTTAGTTGTTATTTTTGTATTCCTCCCGAGATCTTAAAATAAATTATGAATATTTTTTAGAAAAAGTTCAAGAATTCTTTTTTACACGAATTTGGGGTTATATATTAAGAGGTTATTTATGTAGGTTTTAGTGGTTTTTATTAAACGGTTTGGCTCCCAACTTTCAACCAAAAGCTATCATCACATTCATCAATACCATAATGAGTCTTTTTTCCTAGCCAAAGCATAATTTTGTAAGAACAAAAAATTTTTTTATGATGAAACGTTTCATTAAGAAGATGGACCTTTGAAATATGTATGTTGAAATGATTTTGAATGGTAAAATGATATGATGAAACAAAACCCTCACTTATTCTTTAAAAAAACAAAGATTTAATAAATGTGCAAACATGCATTTTATGGCAGATTTTGTTTCAAGGAAAAGACACGATTGACTCACTAATCTACAGAACAAAAATCATGAATGCTCATCTTCAGCAAGTTTTCTAATCTCATGTTGAGTCAGTCAGACACTGACGCAATCATAGTTGAACAAACTCCTTATCATTCAGGGCTCTAGAGTCTCATCAACATTTTTCCAAATCATGAATTAATTGGACATCTTTTGATCTCAATCAACCCTAAAAACAAGAACCACGGGAATTCGCGATCCCAGCCAAAGCTAAGCTAAGAACACGTTCTTCTTTTTTTATGCTCCATTACATGTGCTTCGCACATGACAAAGAGTTCCACCGAGCTACCGAACGCGGCCGGAAGCTCAACATAATATATTTGTATTTTCATCGTCGTATACTGCAAGTTGCTTATCTTCATCATTATCATCATCATCAAAACAAATGAATACCAAAAGTAAATACCTATATCTTTGCAGCAGCAACAGCAACATTTTTAAACAAAAGACTCACGAGAACGAGGGAAGCCAATAAAAAAATCTTCACTGGATTGGAATCAAGTTTGTAAGTAAGCAAGCCCAGACCAACAAGTAAATCAATAGTTCAATTCTCGCCATAATATATTTGTTCTAGTTTTGAGCCTTGACAAAAGAGAAGGCTAGGCTGAGGCTGTGAGAGAGATTTAGTTTTCTATGTACTTAAAGGGGCGTATTTATTTTTAAGGGATTAAATTCAGTACCTGATAATGATAATGATAGCATAAAGTCTCAGAAAGAAGTACCTGGTCTGATTTTTTCTTCTTTTTTATTTAAGATCTAAATAGCCGTGTTTGTGTTAAACAAGTTTAATGTGACCTAGACATTCAAGGATAAGCTATATAACTAATATTTCGAGTTTACCCAGTATTATAGGAATCTCAAAAACTTTAGACAGTAACAGTCTTCCCCTGCTTTCCTTCTGTTGTGTCGTCAGTCGTGGTGTGGTCACTGTATTGTTAAAACGCCTATTTAACGAGAATGAAGTACGTCCTGGTAACCGGTGGTGTGATTAGTGGAATCGGGAAGGGAGTCATTGCCTCCTCAATTGGGACAATTTTGAAATGTTGCGGACTACGAGTAACTGCCATAAAAATTGACCCTTATATTAATATTGACGCTGGAACATTCTCCCCCTTTGAACATGGTAAAGTTAAATTATCCCAGACTAGTTAAATCTTGGATGTCAAAAAATCCAAAGGTAGTTCTCTCGATCATTTGAAGTTGTAATAATAATGACTTAAACAGATTTTTTATTCTTCAGGTGAGGTTTATGTTCTTGACGATGGAGGAGAAGTGGATCTTGATTTGGGGAACTATGAACGTTTTCTGGACGTTACTTTACATTCGGATAATAACGTTACGACTGGAAAGATTTATCAGTCTGTAATTAATCGAGAGAGGAATGGCGATTATTTGGGTAAAACGGTTCAAGGTTAGCAAAGAAAAGTATTTTTATTTTTTGTGGAGGTATCAAAAATATTTCATCGTAATACTAATGTTCTATTTGATTGATCCTATGTAGTTGTGCCTCACATCACTGATTCGATTCAAGAGTGGGTACAAGCCGAATCTAAGAAGCCTGTGACTCCTGACAATTTAGAACCTGAGGTGAGAAGATAGTGATTTTCTAAATACTGATTTTGATGGCATTTGGGACAAATATGATTTCTTTGTTTTGAAACAGGTTTGTATAATCGAAATGGGTGGGACTATTGGAGATATAGAGGGCATGCCTTTCGTTGAAGCATTTCGCCAGTTCCAGTTTCGTGTTGGAAGAGAGAATTTCTTTTGCGTTCATGTGTCATTAGTTCCGCAGGTAAGTAGTCAATGGTCGAGTTTGAAACAGGTTTGTATAATCGAAATGGGTGGAACTATTGGAGATATAGAGGGCATGCCTTTCGTTGAAGCATTTCGCCAGTTCCAGTTTCGTGTTGGAAGAGAGAATTTCTTTTGCGTTCATGTGTCATTAGTTCCGCAGGTACTTAGTCAATATAGTCGAGTTCCTTCTGGTTTTTAATTCTAGTCACTTGGACTGCTTACGACAATAATTTAAATTTTAAAATGTTCCTTTGTCTTATTGCAGCCAAAGTCTACCGGAGAACAAAAATCGAAACCAACGCAAGCTTCTGTTCGCGAACTTCGTGGTTTAGGACTGAGCTCCTGATTTAATTGTTTGTAGATCTGAAAATCCAATCTCTGAATCTGTGAAAGATAAAATATCAAACTTTTGTCATGTTGCTCCGCATCAGGTAAGCAATCAATTCGCAGTTGAGTTTGAAAGTTGTATAAAAAATGTATTATAATTTCACATTCACTATTCACTTATTATATTTGTTTTAGGTTATATCTATTCACGACTGTAGTTCAATATATCGAGTACCGTTACTTCTCAAACAACAAAATGTAATTGACATTTTCCGCGAGCGGCTTCAATTGCCAATTCCTAATCCAGTTCATCGAGACATAATGAGCAAATGGAAAGGTTTGGCAGAAAGGTAGGACCTAAACCTAAATTACCTTAATGCATTTAGAATCAATTACATTTGTGTTATTACTAGCCACTAAATGAACCTTTCCTTCTAGACATGAAAAATTGACTGAAGAAACCACTATAGGACTTGTTGGAAAATATTGCCAATTAGAGGATGCTTATGCTTCCGTGACAAAGGCTTTGGGACATGCAGCATTAGCTACTGGGCGAAAATTGATTTTGAAGTATATCATGTATTATGATTTTACATTCACTATTGACTCGTTATATTTGTTTTAGGTTATATCTATTCACGACTGTAGTTCAATATATCGAGTACCGTTGCTTCTCAAACAACAAAATGTAATTGACATTTTCCGCGAGCGGCTTCAGTTGCCAATTCCTAATCCAGTTCATCGAGACATAATGAGTAAATGGAAAGGTTTAGCAGAAAGGTAGGACACGATACCTAAACCCCAAATCACTTTGAATACATTTGGATTCAATTACATTTGTGTTATTACTAATCAGTAAATGAACCTTTCCTTCTAGACATGAAAAATTGACTGAAGAAACCACTATAGGACTAGTTGGAAAATATTGCCAATTAGAGGATGCTTATGCTTCCGTGACAAAGGCTTTGGGACATGCAGCATTAGCTACTGGGCGAAAATTGATTTTGAAGTATATTGATGCCGAACATCTTGAAGAGGAAACTTTGAGTAAAAATCCAGTAAAATATCATGAAGCTTGGAAGATTTTGTGCGGCTCCGAGTAAGTCTCTAAATTTTTTGTTGGAATGTAAACCTAACCTATGCGAACAAGTAGATTTTTACGTATTCGATTTTTTTTGCAACAGTGGAATACTTGTCCCAGGTGGCTTTGGAAAACGTGGTACGGAAGGAAAGATCTTGGCAGCAAATTGGTGTCGACTTAATGACAAACCCTTTTTGGGAATATGCTTAGGATTCCAAGCATCTGTAATCGAATATGCGAGGTATGTACCATGTTCACTGCAAACTACTATTTAAGTTTTGTAGCTTATTTTAAGTAGGATATGGATTTTTGAATGATTTCAAATTAACAGAGTAACGACGCTTGTATGCATTTTTTAGGTATGAATATATTTTGGAACTTTATTCAAAATTGATTCTTACATATAAAAACCCCTGTGAAGTTGCAGTTGCAAGACATTCGTTTGATATCATAGCTTTTATATAATAGACTTGGTTCACGCGTAATCGCAGTCAAGGTATTGATGTGAATTTTGTATAGTTATGGTTAACCATTAAGATTAACGACGCCAACTAGATCGGGTAGCATCCATCCACCAGCAACTTTTCTTAAAATATCCCAACCTCTTGTAGGATGCCATCCTCCAATTGGCTTCTGTGGCCACCCTCCACCAGGTTTTAGCCAAACTTGAGAACCGCGTGGTGGCATAGGCTTTAGCTTTAAGAAATGTGGTTTTGGCCATCCCCATCCAGATTCTCCACAGCCTCCTCCCTTTTTACCTCCCTTTCCCTTGCCTCCTTTGCCACCCTTCCTTCCTTTCCGTTTCTTGCACTTCTTCTTTCCTTTCTTCCCTTTACCTTTACCCTTACCCCCTTTGCTCTTTCCTTTACCCTTGCCTTTGCCCTTTCCACCACGCGCCATCTCCTCCATTTTGCCCCATCCTAACGGAAAGCCCCAATGATGATGAATTTCTCTCTTTGGAATCCACGGTGCCTGAGCGATAATGATTTTTATTTAAACTTTAGTTTACTCTACAGACTGTGCATTTATATACGTATTTTTTCAAAATGTCAACTTACCCCAGTTTCACCAACCCAACCTTTTCCAGCAACCCAACGTTGGCCACCCGTATCCAAGTTATTTGCTGAGATCCAGCCTTTGGGCCAGTTTCCCCAACCTCCGTTTCCAATTCTTTCCCATCCGCCCCATCCATGATGAGCCCAACCTTTCTTTTCCCCGCCCCCACCCTTCTTTCCCTTTTTGCCTTTTCCTTTGCCCTTACCTTTTCCCTTACCACCTTTACCTCCCTTCCCTTTTCCTTTTCCCCCTCCGCCGCCATGGTTTTCTGGAGGCCACTCTGGTTCACCATCTCTAAAATATACTGGGGGACCTTGAACAGCCCAGGCTTCCCCATCTTTGACACTTCCCAAGAGATAATCTTGAGGATGCCAGAACGGCGCTTTCACGGGTTTCTTTTGTTCGCCACCTCTACCTCCCTTCTTTCCTTTTCCTCCTTTGTCATCATATACATTGTCGTCTTCATAATCATCGTAGTCATCATCATCTTCATAATCGTCGTCTTCTTCAGAATCCGATCCTTCATCTCCTTTAGCTCTTGAATCGTTTTTGTCGTCGGTAGCAGTTTCCGATGAAGTCTGACCTGATCCTTCGTTTACATTATTATTTCGCTCACTTTTTTCATCATTGGTGTTACTATTTTGATTCTGGTCATTATTCTGGTACTCTAATGAGTATACGTCATCATCCTGAGGTCCATCATGATGTTTTTCCTTGGCTGCTATTTCGTCATCGTACGGCTCAGCATTGGTCTCCAATTGAAGGCCTTGGCCGTATGAATCTCCGTATCCATCCTGTGATTGCTGATTTTCATCATCAGAATTTTCTTGGTCATAGCCATCATCATCATAGGGATACTGTGATTGAGCCGAATAATCTTGCTCTTGCTGCTGCTGCTGTTGGTAGCTATTTTGACCACGGAAATCTGATGAAAAGTCTTCATCATCTTCCGGTTCTCTATAAGCGCTTAAGGGTTCATCCCTGTATCTATTTCTCTGGTCAGAACCAATTTGTCTCTGAAATTCTTCTTCATCGTCTCCACCATTATTACTATCTGGTTGTGCTCGGAACTCGGCTTGTCCATCGTTATTTTCTTGACTTGATGAGTCTGTCGAATACACTAGATAGCCACCATCTCCTTCCTCGTCTGATCCCGATCCCACTGAGCGATGATTTACTTGTTCAGAAATTACTGTCTCAGAGGATGTAGAAGATTCATCGGGAAGGGCTCTCCTTGTTAGAACCCACGGTTGGGGGTGAAAGACGTAGCCTCTTGTATCAACTTGACAGTATAACGTGACAGCCAAAAGAAGGGTTGCATGCTAGATCAAAATGAACAAGGAATGGTGAAAATTGCCAAGATATTTTGTATATTTTTTACCTAATCGTCAAAAAGAAAGTGTTCCACTCACCAATATTCCATGCATGATGGAAAAGTGCTTTGAACGGGAAAAGCTCCCGTTATTCCTTTCGTCTGAGTTTCCCCCTAAGAAATTGATAAGTTGGAGAAACCCGTACTCCTCTTATTACTACGACCCGTTATAACTTGCTCACTTCACGAGTGTCTCCTTTGCTCTGACTTGACTCTCATTTTCTCGTAATCCCGTAGCACTAAATCCATTAAAAATTTTGGATACTTGACATGAAACTGTTTGTTCGCGTACGTTACAAATGATGGTCCTGTAGCAATAATTTCTTAGATCTCGTGTGTCTTGTTCTTTTTCATCATTCATGAATTCAAGATCCTATACATTCTTCTAAGTCTAGCGGGCTTCCTTAGGAAAAAACCGGTTTCGAAATGCATTTATGTAGTCCTTTTTGAAGATCTTTCGAAGTCAAGAGTTTTTGCTCACTAGAATTTTGATTAAAAATTTTTATAGTGTACATTATCATGCAAAAAGTTGGTGAATTCTATGAACAAAAGCGACAAATGTTTTCTTTTGCGGATCATAATCCCATCACGTAATTGATACGGGGAGTATGTATAGGTGAGGAAACTAACGGGGAAGAAGAGTATTCTAATTTACATCATATAATGCCCATTTTTTGCTAAAAAAGTTGTCATAATATTAAGCATTCATTAGAAAATAAAGCCAATGTGTATTAGATCCATTCCTTGTTCATTGACCTGCCGAAGCTTCAGAATTTGCAGAAAACAACCCAGTCAAATGACTGGCCAAGCCAGGTATTTTTTTTGTTTCGGACCAGTACCTAAATGGCTGGCATCTTAGGACTTCTTTCTGTCCGGTCTACGGATGGTATTTCAGCGTTGACTCAACTGGTCCTGAAGCATTGATGTAGGATGATTCGAATCGCTCTGCGATTGCGATGATATTATCAAACCCTTCATTTCGCCCTGTATGTATATGCAGTTTTAAAGATTCAGCTAATAAAGTTATCTCAAATTTTTTTTTGTTGAAGGAAAAGCAAAAAAAATGAGTCGGAAAAGATGTGATTATATGAGGATATAAAACCAGTTAGGCTACAGTAAATCAAGAAATGTGGATGTCGTTGAGGGTGAAACATGTGGCAACGGCAATCGATTGCCAGAAGTACCTAAAGTTGCTTATCCCCGTGTTACCATCAATATGGAGTCATTATTATTTTTCGAAGAGATATAAACCTTATAACGATGCTTTAACTTAATTTGATTGTATCAGGAATGTCGTTCCTTTGAAGAATGCAAACTCTACCGAGATGGATCCTAATACGGAGAATCCAGTTGTAATTGATATGCCTGAACATAATCCTGGTAAAATGGGTGGGACAATGCGCCTTGGTAGACGCGCTACCGTTTTTCGATCCGATGTGACTTCCGTCTTGAGTAAGTCGCCGATTAATTTTAAAAAAATATTGCTAAACTCGAACTAAGTCTGAATTCCACTGTAATTCATGATCATTTCTATGTGTGTATACGCAGAACAACTTTATGGAAACAAAGATTCCGTTGAGGAACGCCACAGACACAGGTATGAAGTGAACCCAGAACTTATTGGACAATTGGAAGCTGCTGGCTTGATTTTTGTTGGTAAGTCACCCAATCAATGTTCTGAAGGTCTCTAAATGACTGCTTAAAAAGCTAATCCTACTATTGATTTTTCCCCGTTTGATTACAGGGAAAGATGAATCGGGCCAAAGAATGGAAGCCTTGGAAATTCCTGACAAACAATATTATGTAGCCGTGCAGTTTCATCCTGAGTATTTAAGCAGACCATTGAGGCCTTCGCCTCCATACGTTGGTCTTCTTGCAGCAGCATCAGGCCAACTTGACCGATTCATTTCTGAAGCAAAACATAAAAGTTCAGCTAGTAGTTCTCATGACGGAGGAAGTGACAAAGAGAGTGATAAAAATTCGGACGATATGCGGACGGCGATTGAGGATCTTGAATTACAAATGAGCAACTCTCTTTTCCCTTAAATCAGTAGCAATATTAGTAGAATCAGAATGCATACAGCATAAATCAATGCAAAATCTTGAACCTGATTTTTTTCGCATAATTTCTATTACAACTGTGTACCTTGTTTTTTGTTGTTGAGATTAAAAATAGTGAAAATTTAATAAGTAACATTTACCACCGATGTTAAAGGATTCTTTTCTAGGGTAAAAGTTTTGATCAAAATGATTACAAAATGGATATACTTTTTATGTTTAAACAAGTAATTATGTACTGGAAAAAATATGCTGCATTTGGACTGTGCCCAATTCAAAACATAAGACCTAAGGTAAAAACATTCCCTAATTAAAAATGACTACATGTCTTCGAATATTTTGTTAAAGACTCCCTTAAATCAGTAGCATTATTAGTAGAATCAGAATGCATACAGCATAAATCAATGCAAAATCTTGAACCTGATTTTTTTCGCATAATTTCTATTACAACTGTGTACCTTGTTTTTTGTTGTTGAGATAAAAATAGTAACATTTATCACCGATGTTAAAGGATTCTTTTCTAGGGTAAAACTTTTGATCAAAATGATTACAAAATGGATATACTTTTTATGTTTAAACAAGTAATTATTGAAAAAATATGCTGCATTTGGACTGTGCCCAATTCAAAACATAAGACCTAAGGTAAAAACATTCCCTAATTAAAAATGACTACATGTCTTCGAATATTTTGTTAAAGACTTCCATGTTTAATTTAGTTGTACTGTTACACGTTTCAAATAATAAAATAATTACAATAAATATAAACAATCCACTTTAATTATGCATAAAGAAAAAGAAACACGTTTTGTCAGACATATCATTGCGATCATAAAAGAGTTATTCCTTACTAATGTTATGGAAAGTTCCAGTGTTCGAAAAGTATTTTGCGTTCGCCTCGCTGACTTTCTTCTCTGCAGCCAACGGGTTGACAATCTCTAGTCCCTATTTAAAATTGGTTTCAAACGTTTAATCAGTGTGTACAAAACCATCATCAATTTTTTACTTTAATCTTTAGCTTACCTGGAGTGGTGTAAAAGCAATGCTGGACGCGGTACCAGAAACTTGACGTTTGATTGTAGTAGTTCCACCAAATACTTGCTGCTTTTGCAGATTTTTCTGTAGAGTTTTTGATATTCTGACTTTTGTTTTCTCATCGATTTGAGCCATTCTAACTTTACCCGCACCTCCCTTGCCCAACATCCCTCTATTGTATCCCAGATCGTCTTGGTATGCATCTTCTCCAATCTAAAGGGAAGTATATAATCGTCAAGAAATTAAGTAAAAAATGAACCCGGGAATGATGAAATAAAAAGGTTATGCAAAATGCATGCGCTTACATCGCCAAACGTAATCCTGTTAGCCTGTTTTCGAAGTTCTGTGACTGCATATCTTGCTTTCATTTTTCGAACCCTTTTACCCCCTCGACGTTTTCTGGGGGGATCAACTGGTTTTGGCAATGGCTTTATAGATTTCACAGGAGGAGGTTCCTAGAAATTAAAGAATTAAATTAACCTGTGCACTGTCAATTTTCAGCGTAGTAGGTCTTTTTAGGAGATTCAAGCTACCTGTAATTTTTCCAATTTCTTTTCAATTTCTTCTCTAAACATTTGCCCAATTTGTCCATTTGCAGATTCATGACATGCATCCACGCGAGCGGCCAAGGCGCATTTCGCGGCTACAATCCGTGCCAACTTTCTTCGTAAATCCTACAGAAAGAGAATAGTTAAAAAAAATACAATAAGAACTTGGTCATTTCCAACGAACAATGTGAAGAACACAGCAAAGTTAATTACAAAATAGAACTTACAGGTGGTGAATCTTGAACAATGTCGCAATAATAAACGAATCCAGTGTGTGGAAGCGTAGTGATCTTGTGAAAACCCAGTGAGAGTTTTTTTCTGCTGACCCAATACCAGAATGTTGCAAGCCGGCATTTTGCTAAGTCTTGTCAATCCTCCAGCAATACCTGTGGGCAGCCGAAATAAACATATCATAATACACAGGACGACTGATAAGTATCAGAAACCAACCAAAGAGTAACTTGAGAAATAAGGACAATTACCCATCAATTTTGCTGCCGTTCCTGCTCCCACAATTGCCGAAAGATTTGGAGCAATAAATGCCATTCTGGATTCCACATACTGATATATTCTAGATTTGATATCATTTAATTCCAGCGCCATTACGCAACCTTCAAATACTCTATTTAGTTCATCCTCCGAAAGACGTTGCCTAAAAGAAGATGGGGAGTTACAAGATTGTATTTCATTTACGTAATTCCATAAAATTAAAACGTTTAAAACTTTCATACTTATATTTTCGTCTATTTGGGTGAGAATATGGTTGAGTTGCTCGGAATCACGCAGCTTGCAAATATGGCGTACCGATGACACTTTAACATCAGGAATCGCTGCTTTAAAAAAAGAAATGTTTTAAATGTTTGCTTACCATACACATCAATAAAATAATTTAAAACTTTTATAAACGTACCTTTACTAACAGCTTCCTCTTGGTCAATATCCATTGGTTCCTCTTTTACAGTGGCATTAGGAATACTTCCCGTATCAAGTGCTGAGGCCTCTGGAGCCCCGGAAGTTCCAGCGATCGCCTCCAATAATTCTTCGTCGTCCTCCTCATCCTCGAGATCAGCAAGTAGCTCTTCCGCTAAAGACATTTTTTATGCTTTTCGTAACAAACGAATTAATATAAACTAACTGTCAAAGAAGGGTTTTTTAACACTGAATGCGAGCAGCAGAAGACTGTTTATAACTGTCACGACCGGTGAAGAAGAAAAGTTAAGCAAAGCCTATGGTAAAAGTTGTTTGGTATTGTTATTAGATTGAACGTAAATAAAAATATTTTGCTTCCCTCTTCTTAGCACGTTACCCCAATCCGGAAATAGTGGAATTGTGTATGAAATGAAACGTTTGTTACATACAATGTATTGTGCATTGCAATCATTACATTGTACCAAGTAAAGGCACTTTACTGGACTAGGTATTATAATAGAGCCTATCATCCTCGAGATCAGCAAGTAGCTCTTCCGCTAAAGACATTTTTTATGCTTTTCGTAACAAACGAATTAATATAAACTAACTGTCAAAGAATGGTTTTTTAACACTGAATACGAGCAGCAGAAGACTGTTTTCTTAATAAGTGAAAATAACTGTCACGACCGGTGAAGAAGAAAAGTTAAGCAAAGACTATGGTAAAAGTTTTTTGGTATTGTTAGATTGAACGTAAATAAGAATATTTTGCTTCCCTCTTCTTAGCACGTTACCCCAATCCGGAAATAGTGGAATTATGTATGAAATGAAACGTTTGTTACAATGTATTGTGCATTGCAATCATTACATTGTACCAAGTAAAGGCACTTTACTGGACTAGGTATTATAATAGAGCCTAAAATTGTCTTCTGTATGAGTGACTAACAATAATTAATTTAACCGATAATTTGTTTGAGCGTAGAAATCTTAGATATATGCTAATAATGACCTACCCACCATCAGTTGGGCATCTGCGTGCATTCTGGTAGGCAATAATTTTGGACCAGGTAATTGAATAGGCTTTTTCACCATCCAGGCCAAAATTTTTGCATTCAAATATACGGTTCATGAGTCCATGAGAATTAGATTGTCCTGCTTGACTTCCTACCTGTCTGCCATATAAATACCAAGTATGATACATAGTTGATTAGATTAAATGAACAGGACGATGATGTGATTACTGATGATAAATTTAGAGAACTTCTCAGGCTCGGGATTCTGAATGAATGTGGAGGTATTGGTTTGATTGAACATTGTGCGTAGGTACATATAAGCTAAATTATACACCCACTTCCCATGCATCGTTTGTTCCAAGCGCAATAAAGAATGAATAATGAATTCCACGATTGGTTGGAGGTCTACAATTTTGGAAAAGGGAAATAAAAAAATAAAATTCCAGTTATAGAGCTGTCTTATATGAAAGCCAACCTTTGCGGAGATGTTTGAAAGCACTTAATTGACTTAATCTATTGCCAAAGTCAACAGTCAACTTTAGAATATTTTTTTTAATTTTAGGTTTTAAAAACCCTAGTACACAAGTACAACATAAAAGAAAACATACAAATTAAATGGTCATCAGTTAATCTTATTCTAGTATATGCCATTGATGCTATGCAAAATTGGGTGAATTACATAATGCTTTGGTAGAAAAGCTCGTAAAATTCTGAGCAAAAAAGTCATTGGTTTCATTCCTTTTCAGCAGCTAATTCATTTCCAGCCTCCTAGTCTCACGTTGTTCGTGGAAATATGCTGTTGATTTGCATAACTTTCACTTCCTTCGTTTTCCACGCTTGAGAAAGTATTCGTCTCCTCTTCTGAAGATTCCGGGTCGAATTGAATGGGCTCTTCATTGCCATTGTTTTCGCTGGTTGGTTGTGGATTTGACGGGGAGGAAATTAGAGTTCTAAATGCGGTTAGATTAAAATGCAAATTGAATAAGAAAATAATAAGCTGAGTAACAAAATATGAACATGTAAAACTTACGATTGTCCACCACAAATCATTGTGTTTTCCCATCTGATGGAATAAACCTTTGGTACTTTAGCTCCTGGCATGTAAAGAACTCTAATTTACGGGGAGGAAATTAGAGTTCTAAATGCGGTTAGATTAAAATGCAAATTGAATAAGAAAAGAATAAGCTGAGTAACAAAATATGAACATGTAAAACTTACGATTGTCCACCGCAAATCATTGTGTTTTCCCATCTAATGGAATAAACCTTTGGTACTTTAGCTCCTGGCATGTAAAGAACTCTAAACTGGAAAACTACTGGGTCACCTTAAAACATTAAAATGATGATTAAAATGAAGTACAAAGTATGAAAGGCATAATTTAAATCATAAAATAATTTGCCGTTTACCAGCAGTTAAATTTTCATCTTCACTCCTTTCAAAAATTGCGTATGCCTTTCTTCCAAAACTTTGTACCACTACACCCCATCCCTAGAATAAGTAAAATGATATAATTTTGCATTGCAAGTTTGGATTTTTTGTAAAGGATGTTTCGGATGTTTTACATTTCATCATGCATGTCTAAAAAGCGTTAAAAGTTTCCAACAAGCTTTGAAAAAAACGTATTTTTGCGAAAATAAATGAGCATACAAATGAAAAGTAATAATTACCCCAATGAAGGTATAAGGCGAAGTAAATTTAATAACTGTCTTCCATCGTCCGGAGAAGCGTGTAGGTGCTGGGAAAGTAATGTTGCCGAGGTACGACAATAGTTCCACCGTCTCAACAGCTACGACTTTCTCGCAGGTTTTCCCTGTCGCAGGTACGGATGCGGCGGAAGCTCCAATAATAATTCCTTGTTGGAAATGTAATAAAAGGAGAAGAAGCAACGAGCCGGAAGAGCTAATTGCTATTAAGTAGACTCCTAATGTTGTTCCCCGGCCCATTTTTCTTTTTCTCTGTTTCCTTTTCTTTTTCTGGCCAAGCGACAGAAGAGAGGACAAAAAAGGAATAAAAAAAGAAGGTACGGGCACACCAGCAGACCCAGTCTTATTTCACCACCACCGAAGAAAATGCTGCAGTATGATAATGTGCGAAACGACGGAAAAAGAGAAAATAGAGGGTAACAAGACGTAAAAGGAATATGAATCAAGTGGAAAGGAGAAAATGGAACGAAGATGATGTTAATATACTAAACTTCAGGACATTACCAAAAAATTATGGTTTGATATGTTGCATTAATGATGATGATGATGACGATGACGATACTCACTGCTTACGCTTCCCTCATTTACCTCTTAACGAATCTTTCTTTCGAGTGGTTGAGGAATGCAGAGGAGTTTTGAGGTAGTTGAGGAAAGAATGTGATTATATTATAATGGTCTACTCAACAAAATATGTTATTTCTTGCTCCAAGTAAATACTACGTATCAGAGAAAGAAAAGCGTTCCTTTTACAAAGTCGCTCAAGAGTGATGAATGGAGGCATTGTGTTATTTAGTCTACTTAGCCTAGTCTAAAATGTGCGTTACTTCACATGTTACTAATGTTGACCATGAGAATGGAATTCTGAGATGACTCGGTAGAAAAGTAAATCTAGGTACACACACACTTAAGATAAGGGAAGATGAGCACCGAGATGACAAGTGAGGGGAGTAAATTAACAAAGCTTTACGAACTTCTCGTTTTCCAAGATTTAGGAGAAAAACATTTAATTTTGTTGCGAGTGCATAGGCTGATTGTGAACTACATAAAAGGGGAGTAAATAACTCACGTAAATATACATACGCCCGCCCATATACTCAACGTTAGATTAATATTATCTTTCATCCAATTTATCATCAGTTTATTTATACTTTGAAATTGCCTACTCTTAATTATACGATATGTATTTGTAAAAGATATCCAAGGCATATCATCCTTACACAATGAGCTATCGTTTATGCTTTAAATTTTCATAATCAAACAAGAGAGTTGCTGACGTTTTGTTTCATTTTGTTAATTTCCTTCAGCTTCGAGACTAAGGAAATCTAGAAATGATTCAAGATTGTAATTCATCCAAAGCTAAAGTAACATGAGTGACGAGTGATATAATTTAACGAGGCCTTTTGAGGCGAAAAGGATGGCCGTGTAGTGTTTTGACTGTTTTTGAAGGGAGAATCTCTTTGTCAGCGAAAAATATTACTAGTGCTGGGCTTGATTTCGTCATCCTTTTTCTTTGGGATTTCACATGCTGACAAAGTCATTATTGCAAGCATTTCAATGATGACTAGACCATTGCCACCGGCCATAAAATCCAGTAGAATCATTTTTAAGACATTGGCCAGACGTAGAAATATTATTTGCAAAGGAAAGGGGCGTTCTGAGAAAATAGCTGTAGGAATGCTGATAAAGCTGCACATTTTATGCTATAATTAAAGTGTAGGCGTATGCAAGGTACGCCAGGAGAGTAAACTTTAGCTCGGCAAATGACGTAAATCTGTATCCATAAAATACTTGTTATAAAAGTTCCGTCCATCAGATCACTATTTTATTGATCAGAATAGCTCTGGTCAATTTATCATTTTCATGTCCATCTTTAACCCAGAAAGAAGAATACACATTTTTTACTCCAAGTTGTTGGCGAGCATTTTTTTAGACAAAGTTTGATGGATAGAAGTAGTTGTAGTTGTAGTAGGAGTGGAGTGGGCTCGTTTGCTCTTTAGTGCTCGAAAAATTTATTCACTGTTTCCCGATAATCCTTCACGCTACAATCACCACTGTGGTTATGATATTGGCATATTTGTACAAGGAATGGTCTTACAAGAAAAAAAATCTTGTATTTTTTTGCACAAATCCATCCATACTTAACTTGTAGTACCCACTACTTCTATACCTTATCCCAACTGATTCACTTGTTCTTCAGAGAAAGGAAAAAAAATTGGAGAGAAGCCAAGCCGAGTCAAAATGAACTCGATAAAACGTCTGACTTTAAGTGATCTCGTCATCATCAGCATCACCTCACTTGTAGTACCCACTACTTCTATACCTTATCCCAACTGATTCACTTGTTCTTCAGAGAAAGGAAAAAAAATTGGAGAGAAGCCAAGCTGAGTCAAAATGAACTCGATAAAACGTCTGACTTTAAGTGATCTCGTCATCATCAGCATCACCATCATCATCATCTATTTTTCTTCTTCCCGTTTCTATTGAGGAAATCCTCTCATTTTTTATTTCCACTCATAATCATTGTCATATTCTTTTATTCTTCCCATAATATTTACTTTCCATCCTTCCATCGCATCTATCTCTAAAAATAGGCATAGTCGATTTTCATGCTGCGCGTAGTTTTCACGGATAAAACATTGTTCTCTGGCCAGAATCTGCATATCTCCTGCACGAACAAATATATACGCTAACCCTTCACATTCTCAAAGAAGTTTATAACAGGACAGAAAAAAGCGACTTTTGAGGATGTTTTGTGGTTAGCTTATTACACCGGTAAAGCCATCGTTTTATAATAAACAGACCCTCATAATCGCAGTCCATAGACCATAAGCATTTTTGACGTTGTTGGAACGATCATATGGCAGTGCCATACGCGTTATAAAATAAAAACTCCCACTTAAACTTCATTTTAAAACTACTTTGTATTCTATCTCCCAATCTCATAAAGCTCTGCTGCCCATGAACATTATCCTTTGTCTTGCCTCGCCTTACAATGCCCATGATGGCATCACTACTTGAAGATCCGTCAAGATATTTTTAACCTTTTTGACTACACAAACTTCAAATGATTCAAATCTGGAATGATCATTTTGCACAAAGCCTTAATCAAAAATAATTTGTGTTGGTCTAATAAACTCTGACTTTTAACTTCTCGAGTCTGTCTTATTCAAGAATTTTTACTTTAATGCATGACCATGATAGTGATAAGATTGAATAGAATAAAGAATGAAGAAGGAAGACTTTATTCAATTTTGAGAGCTCTGGATTCGGTGCTTCCTATGTTAAAGTTTTTTTTCTTTCTTTTTGACAAGATTTAACGTAGCGCAACGCAACATGAAGAATAAACCTGTTTGAGTGAGCTCTCTCTTATCGTGATAAAAGTCGACGAAAATATGAAAAATTCATGACTTTGCTTACCTCAAACAAAAAAGTTAAAGGTTTCGCTTTACCATACATAAACTTTCTGTTACAATTCAAATGCATGCGGCCGCGTTGGCGGAGAAAGTAATAAGTTTACTGAGAATGAGCCTCCGACTCGTGACTCCGAGATTCATTGGATTGAAGGCGAGAAGGGCAAAATTTATGGGTTTATCCATGTCTAATAAAAGTTGAAAATACGAGATTGTTTGCATGCATTTCCCTGCCGATTGGTGATGGCGATCTCTCACCTTTTAGCACGACCAGTTGAACCTGCAAATAAAGAAGTTTTTGGTTCTCCATTGCATACTTATCTAGTTTTTCAAATGTAGCTTTATCCAGCTTCCTATCTAATGTCTTGAATACCTTACTTTTACATTCTCAATAATACATTTTTTTCTTCGGAAAGCATAAGTAATTTCAGCCTTTTCCTTCGTTTCGAACTTTCAAATTGTGGTTATGTACCAGCCACCGCTATTGTGTGCATACTGCTTATTACGCGCTCCTCTCGAAAGCGCTTCCTTTTCTAGCCACTTATCTATTCTCTCATACATTTTTTTGTCCAAAGTTTGCTTTCAAACTTTGTTTGATTTCTGACTCGCAGATTCCGAAAAAAAAGAAGAGGAAGTGAACAAAAACGGAAAAAAAGTTTTTGTAAAAAAATCACGTTGATCTCCACAAAGAGATCGGAAAGTAAACACAAGTTGCCACACTAAAGGAAAAGATAAAAGGATACATTTTAGGTTAGTTTTTGACTTAACCTCTCCAGCTAAGGTCTGCACACACACACGTACGTTTCACCCGAACAATGTGGATTCCAACACGAAATTCCACAAAAGGAATCTTCTTTTTCTTTTCCTGAAGCCTTTTAAGCGATAAACTCGCTCTAAGACTTGTGATAACGATAAGTAATGGATAATAACGAATATTTTATTTTACATCTATTACAAAACTCGAGCTTTTAAGGCGAGAACTTTTTTTTTCTATGTTGTAATGGGCAAAAAGGATACCAAAAGAAGTTGTTATTATTATTTCGGTCAGGGATTTCTAAAATAGCTCTCACTCAATTCTTTCTCTCATGAGGATGGGCTATTGTTGGAATTGGGAGTTTACTTTAGCGTATATCTAAGAATGAACAAAAAAATCTTTCAGAGATGTATTTATCCTTACGGAGAAAAAAGACAAAATAAATAACTTTAGGACAAAATCAGCTAGCC
>JAHZMX010000798.1:0-12974 GCA_027743895.1 Seira musarum | reverse complement strand
GAGAAGATGACAGGTTCTTGTTTTGAAACCGAGAGGTAGGCAAATAGTGGAGTTTGGCGTGGGTTTATACACTCTTGAGAGTAGTACTGAATAATCCTGAAACGCTCGAGTTAGAATAGGGCAATCGAATGAATGAATGATTCATGATTCATGAGAGTGGTTTATGAGATAAGAATGGGAGTGATGGAGTGGGAAATGGAGATGCTAGCAGGGATTGAGACGAGAGAAGGTCATTGAATGTAGAATTTTGAGATGGTACGAGAGTTGACTCGTGTATAATTTTATGAATGGACTTGTTGTAAAGGTTCAAAGCATTGAATAAAAATATCCACACTGGCCCTACAGTTCCAACAGCGGAAATGTGGCATGTTTCATGAAAAACAAGAAGAGAGAAAGAGAGAGAGTTGAAAAGAGATAACGGGACCGAGATTATTTTAAGATAATGAATGTGGCCAAGACATTGTTTTTTTGTTTAGTACAAAATATTTTTTCACATTTTTGGTCATGCGTGGGAAATGAAATTGCATTGCATATGTGAATGAAACTGCGCTCATTATTGAGCTTGAATCCAGTATAAACCGGATTAAAAGTATGTTTTGGAACTGAAAAACAAAAACAAATGTCAATCATATTTATATTTAAAATTGAAAGGGCTTGCTGTTGTTTTACTTTTCTTCTGCGATGTCGAGCAAAGAAAAAATCATAATAATTTTTTGGCTCAAGCTTGCCAGAACTGTAAAACAAACGTGTGTTTGAAAGAAAAATGAGCGGAATTTCGCAGAGTTTGGTTCAGGAAGCTGTAAGTAGGCTTCCACGATATTACATAAAGTTTTCTTTTGAGGAGTTAAATATAAACCCGAGACATAGAGGAAATGCTTCCAGGTTTTTGACGGGAGAATTTCCTAAGAGACCGGTGAGTATTGCGTTTATTATTATTATAGTTATTACTATTACTATTTCAATATGATTTCCGTTTGTAAAAATGTTTTGCAAAATTATTTTAGAAATACGCCGTGGGACGTTTGCGTGATGCGAACTTAACTCTATATAATAAAACAATTCTTCCGGCAGCCGCTACCATGTGCCTGAACGAGCAGCGGGCAATTTGGATTCTGGAAGGAGGGAAACGGGATACGTCATGTATCCCAATGCCCGACTTTTATCAACTCGGTTGGTGTCAAATTAAAATGAATAGCAGTAATCATGGATTGATACAATGATGTTATATAATGCAAATATTTCTTCTATTTTTAAAGTTGAAGACATGGAAAAAAACGAAACGGCCAATCCTCAAGATAAAAAAGCTCCAGAAATGAGGAGGAGGAATAAGAAGAAGAAGACGGAGAAAACTAATTCAAACGAGTCAAGTACTGAACGTAACATGGAATCAGAACCACGAGGAAGGAAAAGGCAAGCAAGCGAAGGAATTCAAATTGAAACCTTTGGCACTTCTTCCGATGACGATAATGATGGCGAACATAACAATGCTATTTGTGTTAGCGAGAATGGTGGTGGTGGTGGAGGCGGTGGAGGTGGAGGTGGTAGTGATCTTGATCATGATCATTCTGTTGCTGGCGCTTCTTCAGGTATTAAAAATATAGGTTTTGTCAAACTGGATGTAAACTTTTTTGTATGATCTCTAATTAAACTTTGATTTTTATGTAATTTAGGTGGACAAGGAAGGGAACCAATGGACCTGTCTCTGCACCAACAACAACAACAACAACCTCAAGCGGCACTTGTAATTGTTGGAGGACAACCTGGTCGAAGAGGGATGGTTTTGCCAAACCAAATCAGCTCAACCCCAAGACCATCATACTCAGGATATGGAAGCATTCGAACTTTCTCTAATCTCTCAAGGGGACGAGGACGAGGACGAAGAAGAGGATGGCCAGCAGGAAGAACAGGAAAGGTCCTTGGATATCTCCCGACAAAAGCTCGTCTTCACATAAAAGACAAATACTCTGCTATAGCATACCAAGAAGCACAAAAAAAGCGTAAGTTGAGATTTACCATCTCTTTATTCAGTATTAATTTATATTGGCTTACTTGACTGATTGCCTGATGCTTAGACAAAGCTCAAGTTTGTCAAACCCCAGCTTTGTCTAAACTCAAGTTTGTCTAAACTGAAGTTTTTCAAAACTGAAGTTTGTCAAAACTGAAGTTTGTCAAAACTGAAGTTTGTCAAAACTAAAAATAACTTTGCTTTTTACGTTTTAGATGGAACCAATACAACATTTCAGCTTGCCTTTCCACCAACTCCACCGCTGACTCCAGCACCATTTGCTACCACTACTACCTTTTCGGAACCTTCTTCTTCTTCTTCTTCTTTATCTTCGTCTAGGCCTTACCCTGGCTCTCGTTCTCCTTCCATGTCACCACCACCAACACTACCTGTTTCAACAAATCCTCCCGAGGAGAGCCAAATGCAGACCACTGCTACTACTCCTATAGCTGATATACATTCACCCTCAACTTCAAAAAGCGTTCAATCAGCGGAACCTACTATTACTGCTGCAACAGTGAATAAAATGAATGTTGTCAATTTCAATATTCTTTCAAGTATGGTTTTGTCTATTGGTGAAGCTGTCAAAGAATTGACAACTTTAATGGTAAAAGATAAAAAAAGACGCTGATTTTACTCAAATGTCAATGGATTATCTGATGAAACAAACAAAGCTAAATAAAAATCATTGTTGAAGCAAATCAAAGAATTGACAACTTTAATGGTAAAAGATAAAAAAAGACGCTGATTTTACTCAAATGTCAATGGATTATCTGATGAAACAAACAAAGCTAAATAAAAATCATTGTTAAAGCAAAGCACAAAATTTTTAATTCAATCCATTCAATAATCATTCATACCTTCATTTTTTATAAAGTTTTTTCAAATATCCTCATCATCATCATCATCAATACTTATAAAAACATGCAGAACAATAGACATATTAACAATATCTATATACATAATTAATATATAATGAATTTTCGTTAATTACAAGGCTCAACAAAAAACCTGTATCAAGCATTGATAACAAAAAATATAACAACAAAAAATAATATAATATAAATCAAATACCAAGCCTAACTTAACAAATCAGGGAAAAAAATTAACACTTGGTCATTTTTAATTTAGTAAAAAATTAAGTGTATCTAATATTATGTGCCCATGTAATCTAGGCGAAAAATTAAAAAGGATTACAACAAAAAATCACTACAGCCGTAAATTAAGAAAATACAGCAAAATAGGCCAAGAATAAAATAAACGCATAAATACTTAACATTTTGTGTCAACTTTAACATTTTATATCCTAGTCCATATTTGTCATCCACATCAAAATCATCCACACCACTGCAAAATAAAAATATCGACCAAATTATACTTAAAGAAATTAGTTAATTAGTGCATCTATGTATCTATTGTAAGTAATTGTTTTTTTATGTCATGATTTTCATACATTTAGTACAAACCTTATGTAATATGCATCAAAAGTCATATTAGGCCTTAGTTCCAGAAAATCCAAGCTTCTGCTTTGGGACTGCATCCCAGTCCATCAAAGTTAGCCTAACGACAGGCTTCTCTACTTGCCAATCAGAAAAAAATTCTACCAGCCGGCTCTCGTATTCCATCAATTTGNNNNTTTTATGTCATAATTTTTATACATTTAGTACAAACCTTAAGTAATATGCATCAAAAGTCATATTAGGCCTAAGTTCCAGAAAATCCAAGCTGTTGCTTTGGGACTGCATCCCAGTCCATCAAAGTTAGCCTAACGACAGGCTTCTCTACTTGCCAATCAGAAAAAAATTCTACTAGCCGGCTCTCGTATTCCATCAATTTGGGCAAGCAAACATTCTGATCACTCTGGTTTGCTGGTAAATCGATTTTACGAAAGAGAACTGCCAAAGTATCTTTGCATTCACAGCAAAAACGTGTTTCCTTTTCTAGTTCGTTGCACACGGCGTCAATTCCGTGTAAATGAAAGTGATGTACACTAGCAACTCCTTTTGGGTGAATTCCAAACTTAAATCTTTTCAAGTTCAATTTGTATATTTTCTTAAAAATTGTTTCTGCACAAGTTAAACAAAACAATCGCCCATTTTCCACTTGCACTTGCACTAAGCTTACGCAAACATTAGTAGGAAGTAACTTGTTTAAGTTCAAATAGCTTTTTAGCAAATGTTTATTATACAGTGACAAATCAAATATGCAATCCATTATTTCTGTTTTCCGGAACTTGATGAATTCTCCTCTTTTTCTTTGCCTTCTTCTCCTTCCTTTTGTTGACAGGATTTCACAACGCGTTTAAATAACGCTTTTATTACAGGCTTTTCAATGTCCCAATTATGAAAATAATCAATTAATCTAAGTTCAAATCCATGCCAGGCTCTTCTAGCATCTTCTGGCAATACACACACACCTTCAAACGCTCTAGCGTGAAAAACAAAACTACTTTCACATTTGTCACAAAAGTTTTTGTCTTTCATCAACTCACTTTGGCTTTCGTCATAGTCAACTAGGTGAATATGGTTATTCAAAATTGCTTTCCCAATTGGAGTGACTGGAATTTGGTACTTTTTAAGGGTATGTAGGTATATAGAACGAAAGTCTTTTTCGGCACAGTCAAGACAGAGACTTCGTTTTGGCGAAACTTTCACATACGCAAATGTAATACAAACGCGCCGAGGAACTAGTTTTTTAATAATTGACAAGTCTTCCAAAAGGAATTTATTGCCTCGGTATAACTCATTAAATGACTCCATTTAAAATTGTTAGTGCAAAGGCCAGCAGAGCAAAAAACATAAATTTAGTGATTAAGCTCTGAACAAAGACTGAGAGTCATTTTATTTCAAGACTCAAAAGCCTCTCTTCTTCTGATCTTCGCTCTCTAGTTGCTTCAACCATATGCACAGACCTAAACCTGTTTATTGTAACAAGGCTATCTCTCAACGCAAAATGTTTTTCCCCCTTCACCCTTGATATAGCTGTGTAAGTCATTCCGAGTACGTTTTCATATGGCCCAAGTTCAATAACGGCCTTATCTAAAGTGCAACTCTGTATGCGATGCAGTGTTACTGCGTATGCATTTAGTAGCGGGAACTCTTGCTTTCTCATCCTCCGTTGTCTCACTGCATCATATTTTTGAAAGGAAATCTTTGGGATCGGAACACAGTTGTCAAGTAAAGTTGATCCTTTGTAATGAGGGAAATGAACCATTACAATTACAGGATCGATGTTATTGGCATAATCATCCTTTGACATAAACAAAATATCGCGAACAATTCCGGTTGCTCCGTTGACTAAGCCAAGTGATACGTTCAAATTTCTTCTAAGTAAGACTGTGCATCCAACTGATAAGTAGGTTTTCATTGGTTGGCCATCACTATCCCAAAATTCTTCTTCCTCTCTGGTAACTTCTACAGTTGGACAATTCATATTTTTGATTTTTTGTTTGTTAAATTCGTACACATCTTTTCTTAGACCAAAAAGATGGATTGCATCCTCAAAGTACTTTTTATCTTCGTTGCTCAAGACTTTTAGTCTTCGTTCATTTAAAATGGCTACATCCTGTTCAGTGACTTGATTTCTTTCAAAGTTTGTCAAAAGTCGCTGGAAGTCGACATCATCTTTTTGCCTTACGCTTGTTTTTAGAACAATTACATCCTGAAAGCTTCTATAGAGCTTTAAACCTTCCAACACATGCTGTTTATCTCTGATTCTCGCCTCACTGGCTCCCACACAAGACCTTGTCGAGTATTTGTCTGGATCAGCCCATAAACACGTGTCCAAAACCTAAGTAATTATGTACATGCATATATACTTTATTTTGTAGCTTATGTATTAGGATCTTATCTTGTCTGTAACTTACAGGCCCGAGCTGGTATATGTGCCCTATGAGCACGATTGAAATTCCTCCAAATTTCCTGTTAGATCCAAGAATTTTCTGTAGCTTTTGGTCAATTAAATAAAAAAATTTTGCTCCCAACATTGAAAACTCATCAATAACTAAAACTTTAACATTAGCAAAGCTTTCTTGGACATGACACGGTATAGGGAATTGTAAGTTTGCATCAATAGAACATTTTGGGCGGATTCCCAAGGCACTGTGAATTGTTCTACCAGATACGGTAAAGCTCGCTATTCCAGTTGGGGCTGTCACAATGTAACCAATATTTTTGTCGGTAAAATGAGATAAGGTTGCTCGCAATGTAAAAGGCTTGCCTACGCCTGCACTTCCGATAAGAACCGTGTAAAAGGGATGGAAATTTTCTTGCCGAGTCTTTGTTTTTATGTAATCAATAAACTTTTGCTGGTCAGGATTTAACTCGGCAAGTTCGTTCCTTCCTCGATTGAAATTGGACTCTGCATCCTCTAATCCAAAGTCCGGACGAGATGATTTGTAAAATGACTTGACATCATCGAGTGTTTTATCAGGAAACACTTGACCAAACAACGACCACTGAAATTCTTTGTCAATCTGTCTTTGTCCCAGTTGGGATGAGTAATTTAGTGACATTCTGTTTACAATGGACTATACACCTAATGTACTACGGAAAAGAGGTGCTGGAACATAACTTGAGCGTCTCTAAATCTAGACTGACTTATTTACAGGCAGGCTTTTATGGATAAGTACGTTCAACTGCAAATGAGTTTGAGTAACATCACAATTTTAATTCCAGTTCTGATCCGAGCTTTTGCTAGTGTACACAAGTAATTTTGTTTGCTCTGCATAAAGTTTTACTAAATCATTTTCAAATTCATTACTCGCTGTATTTATCATACAAGAAGACAACATGATGAATAAAAGTAGGTTCATCTTAAGTGTTTCTTAGGTTTGTGTGTCAGGCTGTCTGTGTTGTTGTTGTTTTTATTGTTTTGTTTTTGTGAGTGGCAATTACGTGTTTACTTGTAATTTTTGGAGTTTGTTCAATTGTGTATTTTTGTTTCTCAATTGTAAATTGCAATTATTAATCTACATCTTTATAAATGTAAAACTGATTGATTTAATTAAAGGAACATACGCAAGCCAATATCTTCGCCCTAGTCAGCAAGGGGAAGACAAGGCACTCGCTGATGCTAGAGAAATTCTTCAGGATGAAAATTCTACACCAGTTCAACGGCGTGCAGCCGAGCGCCAGATCGACCTGATTGAACGATCGCATCACATGGAAAAAGCTGGAATCTTCAATGAAGAGCTAGATTCTCGTCGTAGGCGTAGCTTTGGTGGAAATGGCAACAAAGGTTTGTCCAATGCAACCCCAAATCGAAAGCTATTTGGAGCTGGAAATGATGATGACGAAAATGAATACGATCTGCCTCAAGAAC
Organism: Seira musarum; assembly: GCA_027743895.1. Classification (NCBI taxonomy): domain Eukaryota; kingdom Metazoa; phylum Arthropoda; class Collembola; order Entomobryomorpha; family Entomobryidae; genus Seira; species Seira musarum. Next base: position 5,647 of record JAHZMX010000798.1, on the reverse strand, counting down.
GCCATCAAGGTATTTTTTTAAAAATCTAACCAGGTTTATCTATTTAACCAAATTTATTTTTCCAAAATAAACTTCTGCTTAAAGAGTTTAACCCACTCTTGACACCAATCTTTCGTTTTTCAGGATTTTTTGAAACAAAAGACACAATCAAACTCCAAAATAACTGGAGAATGAGGTTTGCCCAGGACTCGGACAGCGGAGCGTTCTTCTTTTATTTTGTGAAAATAAACGGCTCTCTACCACCATCCCATTTCCGCCTCTCGGAATTTGATGTCCGCCGTGGAACCCTGGCTCGTTTGCTAAAGTTCCAAAAGGAATACAAAAACACTCCGACTTGTGAAGAATTTTTTGAGTTTAGACCCTGTCTAAAGCATGCTGATAGCAGCTGTGAAGATCGGAACGACTTGGAACGGTGAGACAAAAGCGTTTGATTAAAAATGATATTGCTAATTTTTTCATGAGAGTTTGATAATCAAACAATTTTATTGTTGTTTTTGATGTTTTAGTTATTGGAACCCTCATTTTACATTTGGAAATGACGGCAAAACTTGGATGATACGACCAGTGCGAAACTCTGAGAGCATTTTGCACATGAAAATGTTTTCTCCTCGTCCAAACCTTAACCAAAACTTTAACTACTGTGGACCGACTGGCATGATGTCCATGCAGGCATTCGATCGGATGATTGAAGTATTTAAGGAAACTACATCCAAAAAGAGAAAGCCCGGAGACGTTACCAAGAATGTCTTGGCTTCTTCTAACGTCAACAAGAAGCCAAAGGTAAATGCGGACGATGACAAGAACGAGTTGGACAAAACTAATCCAGTCGAAGCTAAAGGAGCAGAAAACAAAATGGAAAAAGAGGAAGACAACAAGTCAGCATTGACGGGAAAGCAAGCTGGGATGGATGAAGATGAGGAAGATGATGTTGGCGTTTTGCCAAACAAGTTGGGCAAAGTTCAAAATATCATTCAAGACAAACAAAACGATGACGTGTTTTGGGACCAATTGTCAAAGGAAAGCGTTGTCATCGATCCCGATACTGGTGATGCTGAAGACGTAGATGATGGGGTTGAATAAACGTTGCAACCTCAAAGAAATACAGTTGGTTTTTTTTGCTAAAAATATTGGGCTTGATGCAGTTTTAATATACAATTATTTATATACAATTATACATATACAATTATTTATACACACTTAACGAATGAAATTTACTAAAATTGTTTACGGTAATTAAGTTATCTGCCAACGTGCAACTCAATTTTTTGTTTTATTTTGTTCCTAAATTAGGGTTTAATCTGAGGTTTTGAATTTCTATTTGTATGTACACTTTAAAAGGTATTAATTGGCTGTATTTATTATATTTGATTTGTTGAACTTTTCTTTTAAAAACCGTGTTTCTGTTAGCTCTATAAGTCTGAATATTTCTTTGAATATTAATACTAATATTATTATTATTATAACCATGCGATGATGATCATGAATGATCGATATTGAATCATGATGATGATGATGATGATGATGATGATGATGATGATGATGATGATGATAATGATGATGATGATGCTTTTTGCCGCTTTTAATAAACCAACTCAATTATATTAACACCAAGATTTTCATATTTTATTTTATTTTGCGTTTTGCTGTGAACAAAGCAACACTGACTTTTCAATTCAGTCTGTCAAAATTGAGAAAGTGAGCTCTGCTTTAGTACAAAAACAACAAGTCTATCTAATTTTCCATAAATTATCGTTTGTACAGACAAGTCCTAGGGTAAGGGTGGCGGCTTTAATAAATTGAGAAAGTGAGCTCTGCTTTAGTACAAAAACAACAAGTCTATCTAATTTTCCATAAATTATCGTTTGTACAGACAAGTCCTAGGGTAAGGGTGGCAGCTTTAATTACGTTAGAGTGTAGGTTCGATCCCTGGGCTTATCTGCACAAACATTTTGTTTTATTTTTACATCTAGCTTGAAGCTATATATGGATCCCACACAAGAGGTTCCCAGATCCCACTTAAAAAAAGGAGGCCGAGCAAATAGAAATGTGAGTAAAATATTGAGATTCTTTAAGCTCGACTCGGATTCTGGATGAGTAAAATGTTGGACATGTTGATAAATGTCTTGTATTCAAATCCTAATCGAGCTTTTTGTTTTTTTTTCTTCTTTTTAGTTTTCGTGTACTTTGACCAACTGTAATTTTGAGTGTTCAACGTATAGAAACTTTGACATACATACACTCACTCATGCTCACACAAGAGGTTCCCAGATCCCACTTAAAAAAAGGAGGCCGAGCAAATAGAAATGTGAGTAAAATATTGAGATTCTTTAAGCTCGACTTGGATTCGGGATGAGTAAAATGTTGGACATGTTGATAAATGTCTTGTATTCAAATCCTAGTACTTTGACCAACTGTAATTTTGAGTGTTCAACGTATAGAAACTTTGACATACATACACTCACTCATGCTTGCCTTTATTGTGGAACATTGCATCCTGACTTGGCTCAACACTCATGTCAGGAAGGAGTTCGAAGACGAAGAATGGCTGGGGGATCCGACAATACGGCGTTTCTTCCCGAAACATTGGATTTGGGAGAATTTCAACTGGTTCACTCATCGCATAATGGAACTATTGTAAGATTAAAGCACTTGTATAAGTACACGTTTGTATATTTGGAGTCCGCGGTCGAGTATTTGTACGAAAATATTGTTAGAATTTTGACACAATTTTTGGATCACTTCATGTCAGTTAAAGTAATGTTTAGTGCAGCAGTAAGAATGATTGAGATAAAATCCGAAACCGCGGTCGACTTTAACTCCAACTCGCCCTACGTTTCTCTGTCTGCACAAGAATTTTATTGATTCAAGCATACTGCTGGCTGTAGAGTATATTGTGTCCAACTTGAATGTTTTTGTCTCAAATCAGTCAGGATTTACAATTGATGGAATTTTAGCACTAGATATTCAGATTGGACAGCTAAAGTTACACAAGGGAAAGGGCTATATCCCAATGCCTCCAGATGTAAAGCATAGAAAAGGTTTTGTAAATATTAGGACAAGCGAAAACAATTGTTTTAAACTATCTATACTATCACATTTTTTTCGGTTTACTGTTCGTCATCCAAGGCATCCTGACATTCCATATGAAAACTTGATTGGTTCAAAGAAAAAATACGTAAAAAGATTATGGTGTTTGCCTGAAACATATGAAGAAATTGAAAGATATAATGATCTACAACAGATAATCAATTTTGATGGGTTTGAGGAATCAGTCTCGCTTACTGAAATTGCCTGCTTTGAAAGTAAAAACTCTATTTCCGTCTCTGTATTTAAGGCAGTTGGGAAAAATATCGTTCCCCTGAAAATCACATCATACAACTTTAAAGATCACGTTGATCTTTTACTTTTAAAAAGTGCTGATTTACCACCAGAAGCGCATCTAAAAGAGTGGGGAAATTTTCCACCGGAATACCATTATTGTCTTATAACCAACCTGTCAAAATTTGTCTCAAATGGACAAACTTCTAAAGTTGATCTTTGTCGGTGGTGTTTGAGTTCCCACCCATATAATCTGAAAAAGCATATGGAGCAGTGTAAAATGATGTTTGAGGCCAAACTTAAGGTTTACCCTCCAAATACAAGATACAGTTTTAAACAGCTATACATGAAGTGGCCTCCATTGTTTAAAATATACTACGACTTTGAAACTTTTATTAAAAAGGTTGACAACGGTCCGCCAAAATGCGATTCCAGTAAATTGTCTTTTACCCATCTGGAAGCAAACCTGTCAGTTTGTGCTTTCGGTTTGTCAGTTGCGGATGTGAATGGCAATTGCATTTTTGATTACTACTATTGCGACGAAAATTGTATGGAGGTATTCTTTGAAACTCTTTTCTTTTTGCGGGACAAGCTTTTAGCAAGATACGCACAAGAAGTTCCATTGAGAACAACTCCTGAGGAAGAGAGCGAGTATAGAAACGCCACTAAATGTTCAGAATGCTCAGCAACCTTTACTGACGATAATCCAAAATTGTCGAAATCACTGCCATTTTCGAGCTAACCACCCAGTTACGATAATATGTCGCTCGTGTAACTTTTTAATGAAGCAAAAAATAATTATTCCAGTGATTGCTCATAACAGCACACGATTTGACATGCATTTTATTATTAAGAGCTTAAAGCCTCATGTGCAAGATACAGTACGCATAATCCCAAAGAATTCTGAGCATTTCATGTCAGTCATAATAAACGATACGTTGGTATTTCTGGACTCGTGTCAATTTTTAAATGCCAGTTTAGACAAGCTAACCCAACGGCTAATGGGCGATGGCACAAAAGAAGAAATTAAAAAATTTGACCAGCTTAAAAAAGCATTTCAAAATCACAAAGATGTAGACTTGTTATTGCGAAAGGGAGTTTTTCCATACTCATATTTGGATTCACCTGAAAAGCTAAAAGAAACTTTTCTTCCAAATACTGAGGCGTTTTTTGACGAGCTTAGCCAAGAACACATTTCAGAGGAAGATTACATTTATGCAAAGAAAGTGTGGGAACGATTTGGTATAAAAACACTCAAAGAATACACTTTACTTTATCTTAAGACAGACGTCATGCTTTTGCATTGTATTATGGAAGACTTTTGTTCCTTTTCATATAAAACTTATGGTTTGCATCCACTTTATAGCTATAGTTTGCCTGGTTATGCTTACCATTGTGCAATGTATATATGTAAAGCCAATTTTGAGTTTCTGTCTAATCAGGAAATGATAAATATGGTCCGAACTAATATCCGCGGAGGAATGACATATGTAACAAAAAGACTGTGTGAGGCAAAATCAGAAAGACTTGGTTTTAAGAATGTCAAGGATGATGAACGGTACGAAATTCTTTACTGTGATTTCAATAGTTTATATGCATGGAGTATGCAACAGTCTTTAGCTTATTCCGACTACCGCTGGCTTGAACCACACGAGATTGAAACTTTCAACGTCATGAATATTACCGGCGAAGATGAAGGATTCATCGTGGAATGTAGTATGCACATTCCAGATCACTTGCATGATAAATTTGATGCTTTTCCGTTAGCCCCAGATCATCAAAAAGTTAGCTATAGTGAATTGTCTCAGTATCAAAGGGAGCTTTTAGAAATGTACAGTCAAAACTTGAGTAATCCCTTGGGAGGTAAACGGCTTCTACTAACTTTAAAGCCAAAAGAGAAATATGCAGTTTACCACAAGCTGCTTCAGTTTTACATTTCTCAAGGAATGGTTGTAACTGAAATTCACCGTGTAATATCATTCAAGCAAAAGCCATTTTTAAAAGATTTCATCGACTTGAACCAAAACTTAAGAAAAAATCACACCGATCCCAATTCCAAGCTAATATTTAAGCTAAGTCAGAATGCAGTTTACGGCAAGCTGTTATCAATGAAACCCAATACGATAGTAAAGTTTTGCCACAATAGGATTGACTGTCTTAAATTTTTGTCAGATCATAACTTGAAAGACATTAGAATCATTGACGATGACACATCACTATTTTTCATGACGGGAGAAGCAACTCTAGTAAATAAACCGCTTATATGTGCATTTCAAATTCTCGAGTTGGCCAAGTTAAAAATGTACGACATTTATTATAATGTATTTCA
>JAHZMX010000797.1:0-26795 GCA_027743895.1 Seira musarum | reverse complement strand
TTTTGTACCAATACAGGAATTAATATTGGTACATTGTGATTTAAAAAAATGAGTCAAAATCACATTTCTGTAAATATTTTATGAGTGTATTGAATGTATGTTTCATTTCATCACATCACTCGTCATGTCATCACACAAATAGCAAATATCAAATACAACTCGAGCATTATAAAATAATACTTTCAATTACTTCTAGTAGAATTGGCTATTGATATATTTTCGATCTACTATTATCGATCCATCGCTGTCCATCATATTGAAATCCTACAAAAGTGTTTATTTCCTACACAAAATTGTAGGTTCCGTTAATCATTACTGCAAAACCCTCTAAGCATTTTGTTTGTTAAAAAGAGTGTGCACAATATGGCTTGATATATTTTCACATGTAAGTTTGCAATGGGAAATAATTCACTACATTTATATATACTGTGCTGGATTAGCTGGATTGAATCAAAAATTAAAACCCTGCCTTTTTTCATGCATGACTTTTTTTATTCGGAAATTGTAATTCAAGTTGTAGAACACTGTTGTCCGACTTAGTATTATCTTTTTGATTTTGTCATAGCCATGCGATATGCTAGAGAATGCGTTGAAGAAAATAAAAGGTAATGTGATAATAAAATCTCAAGGTTATGTATGCACCACTGCTCTAATAGTTACCTTTACTCACATTTTATTATCATCTTTCTTGACTCTCCTGCCTCACTAAAATGTGTTGTGATATTTGCTAATGCTAATACCAAATACCAACACCAATGCAGTAAGGGAAGAAAGGTCTGTCTGTTTTCCTACGTTCTCGGACATATGATCATTATTGTCGAAATATGAAGAAAAATGAAGAAAAACCGACCAGCTGCTGCTGATGCACGCAGCTGAGGAAAAACGCTGTTGCTGTTTCTGTAGCTGGCTTTTACTTTTTAGGTGAGTGGGTGAATCGGTAAAATTCATGAGTACAAAGCCTAAACCTAAGCAGAAAACGGATATCTATTGTAGGGACAATATGAAAAGAAACATCTATCCAATTTATCTTTCATGGAAAGTATGAGAAAGTGAAGTAAATGTAAAATATTTGACTTGTAAGCACATAAGGAATGAGAAGAAAAAGAAGGAACAACTTTGCATGAAAAAAAAATAATGCAACCTTTCATATTTCCAGGATTATTCCCTACAGCTCGTGTCTAAAGTCCATTGTGCTCTTTCGTTTTATTTTACTTTATTGATGTCAAGCTGCGTGGGAAGGGAAAGGAAAACAAACATCCAAGAGGGAGGAAGGAAACAACCTTTCCGTTAGGTTTGAAGTAATAGCACGANCCTTTCATATTTCCAGGATTATTCCCTACAGCTCGTGTCTAAAGTCCATTGTGCTCTTTCGTTTTATTTAACTTTATTGATGTCAAGCTGCGTGGGAAGGGAAAGGAAAACAAACATCCAAGAGGAAGGAAGGAAACAACCTTTCCGTTAGGTTTGAAGTAATAGCACGAAGCAATACGCAGGAAAATAAGTTCTAAATTGCAGGTTTTTCGTTTTATTAAGTACTGTACTGTACTTATACCGCTGGAGAAAGCACCTATACTTGGCTGCCTTTTGGCATTAAAGTTTGATGTTAAATTAAACATGAATCCCAAGGGAATGAGAAAGAAACCCATTTTCACTCCGTATTGAAAAGAAATGACTTCATACATACATATTTTTTATTATATGAAGGGAACAAAAATGCCTACAGGGAAGGGACAGGAAAGTACGTAAGTTACATATTATTAGTCCCTTCCTTTTACACCGTTCCCTACTTTTCTAGGAGAACAGAGAACCATCTACAAATTATTATAAAAATATGTACCTATTATGACGGTTTTATCAAGTATAATAAAGGAGAAATGGACCACGGAATGTTATAAAATAGAAAGGAACGCTGAATTTAATGATTCAAATCTAAAGAATGAAAGGTGAAGCAAAGGTGATACAACGCCATACAACGCAACAACTTCCTCAAAAAAATGTTCCTTTGTTTTCGACCGTCTTACATACATGCACTGAGTTCACAGTGCCCCAAGCCATTTCTTACGTACAAGCGGTAGCTAAAGCTGTGAGGGAGCTTCGTCGGTCTTGGTTTTCATCCAAGATATTTTATGAAGATCTCTTCTTGGATCTCTTGTGTTTTCTGGTTGAAAATATGAAGTGTACTGCAAAAAGTTGAGAAAATTAAATAATTGAGACCGAGACAGAAATAATAACCAGCTAGGATATTCAATGTTGCGAGTGACTTTTTTCAAGTAAACGAGTAGCAAAATTACTTTTCTAAATAGCCTACCGCTAGCAGTTATTCTTTTATCAGCGTTTTCTGCCAGTGGAAAATATATTTTGTCGGTTAGTAATTAGTAAGTAGTTTCTTGCGTTTGTTTTTCAGTGCATGTACATCAAATGAAATTAAATATTTAAAATAGTATTTTCTCCTTACCTTACAGAAGTTATTTTCACAAGGGAGACAATGTTCACATCAACTCCGTTTCCTCGTGGAGATGGGGACACATCGATTGGACTTTTCCCCACACGGCAGAGCTTCACACGAGGTCGCCAGAGCTTTGCGTATCCTTTACAGCAAGTTTTTGAAGAGACGAGGTCAATGCTTATAAATGATGACGGTAGATCCATACTTGAACCCTCTATATTTGAAGCTACATTGGGAAGGAACCGAATGACTTTGCCGGCAGCTAATGTACAAGATCTTATCGGAGGTTAGTGTCACCGTCACCGTGTTATATTTTGGAAAAGTAGGAAATGAAATGTTTGGAAATCTCTAATCGTACAACACATACCTCTTTTAGCTTTGGATTCGCTTCATGCAAGATTTGGCATAGTTATTGGAAGTATGACTGATAGAAGTCAGATTTTTGAAGTCATCGACGCATGGATCGACGATATTTATATGGTCATGCAACATCAGAGATCAAACGATTCTGATATTTCGGAAGCCAATTACCGAAAGGTTAGTTGAATTGAAAATGCTGTGATTTTTATGAAGTTCCGTGTTCAGAATATTTAAGGTGGACTCAGAATCATATGTACATATTCATAGTAAATTCGTTTTTATTACACTATTTCAGCTTCAAAGCTTATTTCAGAAAGAGATTGAAACTTGGTCGCTTATTTCGCAATTGTATTTTCAACGATTATCTGACGACGGAAATTTACCCGAACCTTTTAATGCTGTTATTCGGGATAAATATTGTATTAATGAACTACCTTTTGTGGAAGCCATCTATGAATCGGACCCAGTTGTGAAAGAGGTATTTATTTAATCTTAGATATCTTTGATTTAAAAAAAAACTAACGATAAATCACCATCAAAACCAAAGCGATCTATTGCCATAATTAACCTTTGCAGATGTACACCATAATACAATGGCTCGAGACAAACTTTCAAAAGCATGGTGTTCCTGACCTTACTGAGAAATTCTTTATTTGGGAAAATACTTGGGAGGCACTGAAAAGAGATAAACTAGTAGGCAAAACGTCCAGTAAATCGACAGTTTCCTGCATAGATCCGGATGCACCGACTCGAGAGGGGAAACAGCTTCATCCATTAGATGACGTAAATACATAAATAATCATTTTTTATTTATTCGGGCAGTTTGATCGTAAACATCTCATTACTACTGCTAATTTTTTAACACAGGAAGAAAACAGTAAAGTTTTGCGTGGCGCTTTTTACTACATACGAACTGGAGACATCCCGAACGCCATTTCCTACTTAGTAAAGTCTGGCGAGCGTATTAAAGCTAGTGCCTTGTGTGGATATCATCATACAGCCAAAGTTCAAGAGGATCCAGAAACAGGTGAACCAGTGGAAGCCCGACAACGTGCTCAAGTACCAACAACTGAATATTTACCCAGGGCCAAACGTCAAGCCAGGCCTCGACCGGACTTTGAAATTCGTGGGAATACCAAAAGAGCACTATGGAAAAATGTGACATGGAAGATTTGTGAGAAGAAGAATGTTATGTCCAAGTATGATAGAGCTTTAATTGGAGCTGTATGCGGTCACCGTGATGCAATGTTGGACGTTGCTCAGACGTGGGAAGATCGGGTAAGCAGCAGTAGTAGCTGCTAAAAGTAAAAGTATATTATGTAGCTGTATAAGTTGCAAAAAGGAGTTTTTAAAAACTCTTTATTCATTTTCATATTGCATGTTTGTTTTCCCTTAGCTTTGGGCTCACTTGCGGGCCTCTGTTGACGTAACCATTGAAAGCGCTTTGAGAGACAGTTCTGTCCCTAACAACCGCAAAGAGCTACCGGATTCTTACTGGGCTCAAAAACTGTCGATAGCCTCCTGCATCGAAAAGGTTGATGCGATGAGCCAATCGGAAATTAAATCTTTTACAGACCAGTGTATCCAGTTGCTTCAGAAATCTATCATGATGGATAAGATGGATCAATACATAGAAGATCTCTCTACATTGTTACCGAAATTACTGTAAGTTGGATTATACATGTTAAATAGGAAGGTTTGCTTGTGTGTGGTATATATAATAATGAACTGAAATTCTTAAAAAATACAGATCTGCGTTTGATCATCCTCTTCTCAATGGGCACGTCGCGCGATTCTATACCCACCTGCTCCTTTTCATGGGAATTGTAAATTTACCCTACTCCCAAGATTTGATTGATACTTGTGTTGAAAACTACGTTTCTGTAAGTCTCTCCGTCTCTCGTAGAATCGTTCAATAATAGAATCTGATTGATAAGATATTTAGCAATTTAATAAAAACTGACCTTTATTTTTTTCTTTGCAGGTGCTGGTGGATGTCAATCAGTTTGCAAAAATTCCCTTCTACATTCAAAAACTTTCAGATGACAAAAAAATCCCCACTATTGTTCGTCACATCAATTCTAATAGCCACCTGGATCATAGTGAAATCTTAGAATTTCTGGAGAGCTCTCAAGCAAACGACTTAGATGTACTTTCGATTGCTGTTGCTGTTGTGGACAAGATGCGGGATGAAGAAGACGACTTTTCGGTTGAAAATCTGGACTGGATCAGGTCCTGCTATGAACTTGTGGGAAATTCAGCTAATGTAATGTTTGAGTTTTTAAAATACACAATTTGGATTTCGAGGAAGTATCTGACACTGGGTAACACTGAAAAAGTACAAAACTTAATTAGTCAGGTCAGTAAAAAAAGAATTTATAATCAAATATTTCAAGGAACAATGAATGAAGTTTAAATGAAAACAAGAAAATGTGTGCCGTACTTATTACGAACCTGCGTCTGTATCGAACAGCTCACTCCAGAGAACGTTGCTGAAGTAGCACAGATTTCTGATGTGCTAGAAAATACTCTTGTAAGGGAGTATTTGTGCTACAAAGTTTATCTGGAAGCAGAGGATTCGCTCTCTCTTTGGAAGAAAGCATTAAGTCAACGACCTGTAATGGAACGTTTAGAATTACCAGCGGCAGCTTCCAAAGCGGACCGTACTGTCTTCGAAAAGAAAATGAAGGAACATGAATTAGTGGAAGGAAAATGGCGTCGTGCGGTTGAATTCCACCTAAATTCGGCGATTGAAAAATTTCTAAACATTCTCAAGTTTCCAGATGGATGGCTTCGTGAATGCTACGATCCAGAGGATGAGGATGAGACCATTCATGTTGGCGCTGTTCGGCGAATTGTTCTTAGAAAAGTAAGACGGATACCAACTGATTTACTTGAATTGAATATGGCATGTATTATATTTTATTTAATGGGATGCAATAGGTGGTGAGCATTTTGCTGAGGCTGATTCAGGATAAGAATGACAACAGGACCTCTCGAGATTTCATTTACGTTCTTTGTGACGACAATAGGAATATTTTGTGTGAGCTGTCAGCTCCTGAAATTGCAAACGTTTTTAAGGTTGTTGAACAATTTACCCGTCAGAAGGTTTCTAACATTATGTTTCTTCCAAAATAATTTTTTTTCTTGAGTGACAAAATATTTTTATTTATTTCGCCATAATATGAAAAGTATGAATAAATGTATTTAATACTGTTTGTAACTTTTGCAAGATAATATCGTGAACGGCACAAATATACTTATTGATTGTCGGACCCATATAATAATCTTATTATACGCATATCTTTGGTATTTTAATCGTCGTTCATCGAATAGTTCCACTGGTCTCCATACTTATCCTTGAATCTTTTCTGGCTAATCGAGTCAAGAGTAGTTGCAACACGTTTCATAGCGCTTCTAAACATTTAGAAATGAAACCCGAAATTAGTAAGAGGTTTTTTACTCCAACTATCCATTGCACTTTTTTACTTACTTGTTCAATACTTTCTTTTCTAGTCTTGTTCTTGGGGTATTCTTCTTTTTATCTATATCTGTCAGACCTGGATACATTTCGGAAAATGTTTTCTTTTTCTTTCCTTTCTTGGGCGGTCTTATTGTTAGGTCCATGCCGGTTTGCGCCTTGTGTATAAAAAAAAACGTACATATAATATAATCAATAATCAATCGCAAATACACACCGAAGGAAAATCTCTTCAACAACCAAAATAAAGTCGAAGTCACCTACCTCAATATCTTTTAAAAACTCAGGATCTTGCCAATCTGGAGGCCTTTCTTCTTCTGCCTTTGCCCTTTCCTTCTCTAATTCAGCGATATCTTCAGGTTTGACAGGGTTTCCCAGATCATCCCTTGCAATGATTTTCCCATGTAATGGACACTAATTAGTTAAACAACAACTCAAAACGTTCAAATTCGTAATGACAAAGAACGAAAGAACTTATTTGCTATTCAAAGTAAACGCACCTTCATCCTATCTTTACGAGGACATAATCTTCCGCTTGGCAAAGGTGCTCTACAACTCCACTTGACTGGTTCAAACTTTCCAGTGAATTCAATAACTCTTGTTCTTAGAGAGGCGATTCCATTGGGATCTTCAAACACTTCACCCGCTCTATCTTGGGATGGAGTCCAAAACTTGTGACCATCGGTTTCAACGCTGCAACATCAACAAAGAACCCAATGAAAAGAGAAGTTTTATGAGCAAATTGGAAAATGTAGAAAGCGTGTTGCACTAAATTATTCGTTTCTACTTGGTGTGCCCTATATTAATGATTATAGTATATTACATTTCAATAGAAGGAGCTGTGAGCTTTTCATCTTCCCAATGATATAAATCGACATCATACGGCAATTTCGGTGCCCGTTTAAGAAGTTTTTGTTTCCTACTTTCTTCTGCGAAAGCACGACTAGGCCCTGGTTTAGGCTCTTCGTTTACAACCAAGGAAGATGAGCCAGAGACAAGGGATTGTTCGATGGGTTTAATACCAATTTCTTTAAGTGTGGCTGCAATCGAAGTAGGATCCTGTCAGTAACAAAGAAGTAGAAAATGTGCCAAGAAAATCTAAAATTAAAGAACTCCAGCGTTTAACTTACGTTTGCGTCACATTCTGAAGCATTCCAAGGTCTCCATGATGTCTCCTTTTTTGATTCAAGTTGTTTAGAGTTGTTCAATTTATTTCGAACATCTAGGGGATTTGATGGTACTACCGGGGCTGCAGACGCAAATTCTTCGAATCCTTCCTTATCTGGTACTTCTTCAAAGTCTGAATCACTATCTTCATCTACAAAAATAATGACAGTAATAAAATATCCAAAGACTCACAAGGTAAATCTAGCAACAGTAAATGGATGAGTAACAGAAAGTTTAAGAAACACATTGCGCATTGGTGTACCGTCATCATCCTCTTGGGATCCGTGTTCAATAAGTTTTAATTCTTCAAATCTTTTTACTTCATCGTTAACTAAACCTTTGATATCCATTATCTTCCTGAATAATTCAGTGTCATCTAGTATTACAAACAGAAAAATTAAGAGATGTCGCAAATAATCCCAATATTATTAAGTATTTAATATAATTATTTCACTATATTTTTCTTACCAGCCTTTGAAGCTACCTGAGCCCACTTTTTTATGGCAGGGAGATAACCGTTTTTTAGTTCCATGTAGAGTCCCTTTAGATTTTCAACGACAGCAGCATTGTCATCGGTAACTTTGATTCGCTGGGGTTCGCCAGGAAGTTGGACGGATATTACGGTTCTTGGATCAACAATTCCATGCTCGCGTAAATTCACACGTTCGTTTTCTTCTGCTTCCTCATGGGGTGCATTTTCTAAGTTATCTCGAAACAAGTCGTCTGGCCTTGGCACTAGTAAACTGAAACAATTATTCATTTCCGTTATCACTCGAGATATTTCGTCTAGTTTTTCCTCCATCTCCGCTTTGACGACATCAAGCTTCTTCCCAACAACCTTTGACTGCCTTTCTCTTTCCAAAAGGTCCTGTTGTAGCTCAAATGCGTTTCTTTTCAGTGCGTCGTCAAAATCCACCTTAACAATTAAGGTCGCCGTATTAAGTTTTTTTTCTACAAAATAGCTAAGGAAGTTAAGCTTTCGGGCAGATACCTTAAGATTATGCTTGAGGAAGTTAAAACTCAGAGCCAATCGCTTATGTGACTCTTGAAACTTTGAATGCCATTTATGAATTGCTTGCAAGACTTTCTGCTTAAGTTTTTTTGCTGCAGGAATAGGTGGAGGCAATAGCTTTTCTGAGTTGCTTTCAACCGTCAATTCAAGAAAGAGGTGGAATTCATCTATGAGAAGTTCCCGGAAGTATTCTGACTTCCTACAATAAATTAAGATATATTAAGCCAAATGTGAGAGAGACGCTAGAGTTTGAGTTTGATGAATAAGATCTGATTTAGGCCGTCTTACATAAATAGCAAGTCAATTACAAGAAAAGCTCCGAACCGAATTTCACTGTGCTTTCTCTCGAGCTGATGAAACAGCTTCTCCAAAGTAAACTTCAGGTATTCCTCAGACTGCCTGTGGAATATAGGTAATATTAATATGATATTAATTAATGAGAGATTTTTGTCTCATGAAGTCGACCTGCAATGCAATCATTACACCAAGTCATGTATAAAAGATTACCCAGCCAAAGTTGCCATTTCCCGAAATAATTTCTTGTCCACAACATCCTTCCCGGAGGTGGACAATTCATCTACTAATCCAGTGATTGTCTTACAATCATTTATGTCGAGCATATTTGATTTCCTTTTTGACTTTCTAGTCGGGACATTAGTCTAAAATATCCTTAAAAAATTCATTCTCTCACCATTTACATACATAATTAACGGTTAAGTAGTAAAAGAATTATCTATGAAAATACTTTCACTATTAAAACTAGCACATTTATTAAAGCATTCCAGACACTTCGGGCTTTTAACAAGAACTAAATGTCCACAAGAAAGATGGACCATGATCAAGTTCACAACAAAGTTGATAAACACAAGCAAAAGGAAGCATGTGGGATGATTTCATCTGACGTTTAATGTACGTAAAGTAATGCTAATGCATGTACCTATACTTACTTGTTATACGATTCCCATACGACAATTATTATTGCAAGGGAATACGGCAAATATCATTTCAACCCCCACCTGCACATTATCTCACACTCCTCTGCTTCAGCGGATTGGACACAGAAATAATTTCTTCTTAGCTTGCGGGAAACGAAGCCGAGCGCTTTTTCCTTTCATGCATAATCCATCACTTTGTGCATGAATGTAAGAAAGACATTCATTTGAGATTGCAGCGAAAGGAAAGTTTTGTCTTTTGTTTTGACCCATGTAATGTTGACAGGGACTGAAGTAGAGTGCCTTCGAATGTACAAAATATTTAAATTATATTTAAATCATTGCATATCAAACCAACAAAATTAAAAGGATTTCACACATCAACACGAAAAAGAAAGTTAGTGTTTAGTTGAGGCACATTTACAAACCAACTTTTTCTTTCGGGTCAGTTTCCGTCACGAGAAACGTCTAATCAAGAGGACAGGTTTAATCTTGTTCGCTTGTTTCAAAACCTAGTGCTATCGTATCGCAATCATATCTTCGTCACACAGTTTTTACCCTTCTTGCCTTTGTCAGCAGTTCAGACTCAGTAAAATCGAACTGACATTTTCTTGTTTGATGTTTCCTACTACCAGTTTCATATTTTTGTGTGTATTTTTATCTGCCCTACCCAAGCGTAATCTTTAAAAAATTAAAGAAATAAAAGTTTTCACAGACTCGACTAATTGTATTATTCCTATCTCTCCTTTTCGAATTACAAGAAAGTTGACTTTCTCCAGTTTTCCATTTGAACTTCTTCCCTCGTGCTTAATTTATTTAAGAAGAACAGTGTTAGTGTAATTGATTTTTCGAGCTTATCCGAGAAGCGAGCACAGTACTGATCATGCGGGTCGTTATCCCTCAAATAGCATGGCATGCATCAGAAACTGCGCAAGGCAAAAGGGCTGCCGCAAGCCCCGTACTCACCTTGGATGTCGACCCAAATGGGAAGACTGGAGGATATTACAGGCTCGCGACTGGAGGAGCTGACAGCCTACTACTGGTATGTTCCCAGCCCACAATTATTCAGCTTAATAAGTAATCAGTAATCTTGTAATATATAATTAAATAGAAATTAATTAATTTTATTGGCATGATTAGGTATGGCATCTTACCGATCCGGATACTATCAAACCTGAAATAACATGCGTTTCCGAGCTAACGAGACATCAAAGAGGGATTAATGTTGTTCGGTTTAGCCCGTGTGGAACGTTCATAGCATCTGGAGATGACGGTAAGGTCAATGAGAGTGCCATAATGTACAAGACTCTTACATTAAAATATTAGAATAAATATAGAAATGCCATTAGATTTATTATTATTGGATTCAACGGTTTATTTGATTGTTTGGTCTATCGTATAGATGCTCATGTTTTTATTTGGAAGAATGAGAGTATTGCGGAAAAGGAAGAAGTATGGAATGTGGAGAAAGTACTGCGACGACATATCGAAGACGTGTCGGATTTATGCTGGTCGTCCGATAGTAATTTCATTGTCTCTGGTTCAGTGGACAATACAGCAGTTTTGTGGGATGTTAAAAAGGTCTGTATGCCTATTTTAAAAGCTAAATGCTTTTTTATCGCCATAATGTAATTGATGAAACTATGACTCTTTACAGGGTACCCCGATACATTTTTGGTCTGAGAAGGAACATACCGGATTTGTCCAAGGAGTAGTTTACGACCCTCTTGGAGAGTTTAGCGCAACTATGTGCATTGACAGGTAGCATGCGAGTTTTGTTTACCTCAAGTTTTTAACTGTGGTGATGTGAAACGTGAGTAAATAATTATCTTGGTTATTGAAGGAATCTGAGGTTCTTTAACAATAAAACGGGAAAAGTCCTTCGGAAAGCCCTTAAATATCCACCTGCATGGCTTGGAGGTATAGAAGAAGATGGTGGAAAAGAAAACCAGCCAGAAGTATCGTCTCTAAATCTTGCTGAACAACCAATGGAAGTCGATAAGGATAAAGAATCCGAGCTGAGTTCTGATGCTTCATCGAACTTGAATTCCTGTCAACCGGCTGCGGATCCAGAGCCAATGGACGAAGGCTCGGATGAGAAGATGAATGATAAACCTTTAACAGAAATGAATGGAGAGGAACCTGAAGTGAAATTACCTCTACCTCCAAAAAAGCCGATCCCTCCACTAAACCGGTTATTTCATGACGATAGTTTGAAGACATTTTGTCGGCGACTGAGTTGTTCTCCTCGAGGTGAACTCATGATTGTTCCTGGTGGATTGCTTCCTCCAGTTGATATTAAGAAGGAGCAGTCCAGACAAAGCACACCATTTGACGGCGAGGATGAAGACTCCAAGGATAAAGTGCTGAAAAAACTGGACCCAGAGCAAAACAACGCTGTTATAGTTTTCTGTCGAAATTCATTTACAAATCCGTGTGCCGTGATTCCTACCGGGAAATCATATTCTATTGCTGCTCGATTCAGCCCGGTTTACTATAAGAGGGAGAGAACGTGTCATGAATACGGTAAGTTGTTCTTCATTTATGTTTTGTTATGGTGGTTTGATTTGAAAATATTTATGTAAGTGTATATGACGTGTGGAATTTTTTAAATCTACATCTTTGACTTTTGGTCTTAGATCCAGAGTTACAAAATTCACAGAAGAAACACGAAAGGATGATATCTTGCGTTGGAAAGATTCGTCCACCACCGTCAGTAGAGGAGAAGGGGATTTTGTTGGACATGCCGTACCGACTTGTGTATGCGGTTGCTACAAATGATTCCATATTAATTGGAGATACAGCTTCCGTGGAACCTTTAGCGTGTATCAAAAACATACACTGCACCCGTATGACTGATGTTTCTTGGTCTCCTGACGGCCTCTTCTTGATAGCATCATCAACCGACGGATACTGTTCCATCGTCTCGTTTGAACAGGGAGAATTGGGATCGGTATACCAACATGACGGGGATTTCCCTGTTTTAACTCCTTCTGCCTTTCCGATAGCTCCTCCAGAACCGAAACCTGTGAAGGTGAAAGAACAAAAGGAACCCAAACCTCCTAAGGAGCCTAAACCACCCAAGGAACCCAAGCCACCTAAGGAACCTAAGCCGCCTAAGGAACCAAAAGAAAAAAAAGAACGCAAAGAGAAGAAAGAAAAGTCATTGAAGAAAGAAGAGGAGCCAACGACACCCAATGGTATCAAAGAAGAAAAAACGAAGAAGCCTATGACTATTTTGAAAATGTTCGCAAAAAATACCCCATCCAGTCCTAGTGGACTATGTCGGACACCTACCACGACAACAGCAGTTAGTGGTAATGGGCCGCTACAAAATCACACAGATGGAGTAGCACAACTTTCTTCCACTCCAACAACACCGACAACGGTTCTTACGGAAGTTAGTACCCCTCCTTCAACTACTTCGGCGTCTACTACACCCAAGTCTACGTTTATGGATAGTTGGGTCAAGAAAACCCCTACTTCATCCAAAATTGAGCAGAAACAACCTAGACGAATTCAATTAACCACATTATCCTCCGTCGTTCCTCCAACTGCAATATCATCCAATATTGAACCGACTAAAATTGAACAGAAGCAACCTAGACGAGTTCAATTAACTACGTTATCGCCCGCTGTGTCTGTCCCTCCTACATCTTCTAACAATGATGATGATGACGTAGTAATGCTTCCCTTTCCTTCCAACAATCAATCGGGTTTTCAAACTACAAATTAAAAAAAAACCATTCGAAACGTTCAAAAGAAAACAAAAAAATGAACTACATATATTGTAATGATGCGGATGGAGTTATGTGTTAGCTTACTCATGAATTATTATTCATTATCAGGAATTAGATTAGACAATTTGATCATATATCATTCGATAATATTTATTACTTAAATAAAATTACAACTTATTCGACAGTATTTGATCAACAGTTTCAGTGAATCAAAATCAACTTTCGCAGAAATTATTAAATGTAAAGTCAAATTCATCCTTTGTCTCACCGCACTCGTCGATTTTTCTAGGTCTTATAAATGCGATCTTCACAGTATAGGTATTTCTAGTTTTAAGTTTGTACAATATTAGACTTTTAAGATTACGGTGAATCTTTTTGTAACATATTTGAATAACCTGAAATAAACCTGTAGCTATTCAATGGTTTAATTCGCTATATTAAAAACCTACCATCTATTAAAGTCTTCCGGGCAAGGTTTCTTTTCCCGAGAAAATTTCGCAAGCACTTTATAACCTGGTTTAAAACGTTACGGAAATATGTTTTAATAGATGTAAATAATCAATAAAATTTAGCGAGTTTCGAGCATAAATACTCACCAAATCCACGATGAAAGTCACTATCCCAGCTAAGACAAAGTTGTGAGATAAGATGTCGACAAAGATGAATGTATACAAATTGAACATGAACAGTGTGCGTTCGTTCCCGTAAAACAAGACAGAATCAAAGCTATGTCCATTATCTAATAGGGGAATAGAGTTCTATAAAAGATAATAGTTTTAAATAATTATAAGAGTTAAGATTGAAAATTTGCTTGATAACAAACCAGTATAGAAAACAGCACGGTCATTTCCCAATTCACCAAATTCCATATCGAAAGTCGTCTCAAAAAAAGATTTGTCTTTCACATCATAATCCAAGTCGCTTAGTGCATGCTCCAGGAAAGCTGTGAGGAATCGATTCATGGAATGATACGCATGAATACTTAAATTGAGCATGTTGGCTGTTGGTTTGTTCCCGGACCCTCCGACAGAAGCCTTAGAAGTGGTTAGAGAAAGTTGCCTCCCGCGTCCCAGAAATGGAGTGGCACTGTTTGAGCTCTACATTAGAACTCATCAACAGTCAGTGGCGATGGCGAGTATAAAAAGAGAGTAGTAAAGTCTTTTAATGCAGAACTTACAGCGTATAATGGTTGAAGAACTTGGTTGTAAACATTTCTAAACGTGCTTGGCACACTGATCAAAAATGTTTGTTGGTCGGTCTGGGGTAGGAGACCTCTTCGGCTGCAAAGGTCTTCTTCCTCACGACTTAGCTGTTCAATCATGGTTTGCATGTCTGTATCTGCAAATCCGTGAACTGACCTGAATACACATAATTACGCATGTTTCAGAAAATTACCATTATACAAATACCATAGGTTTGATGTCTCACCGCCCATGAATATAATATCCATGCTGCTTGGCTGCCAGAATAAACACACTGATATTTCCCAAAGTACACAAGTCCACAAAGTCCTGAATCTCGTCTTCAATAAATCTTTCATAAAATCCAATGCGGTATAGCCACTGCATAATTGGAAATGATTTATATAGTTCATCTTAACTTTGACAAATAAATTAATAATTGGATTCTTGAACTTATTATATACCTGTAGGATGCCTATAATTCCAAAAACCAAAGTCGCAACCGTAAATCTTGCACTCGTTGAATATGGTATGTGTTCAGCTTCCGGTCCTGGATTAAGGCTGCCATCAGGCCAGTACAGTCCCCAATGTTTGAATCCGATAATCTATATAATTTGTTTTCTAGCTCTTAAACCATTTTCATGACACTATTGAATACATTAATATTTTTAGCATAACTAACCTCCAGAAAAAATAATGACGCTATTATTTGAGCAGGAATATTCACTTTTCTTGATGTTTGAATCTCATTCCATTCATTTGCTACGAAATACGTTCTCCAGATGCTCACACTTTCATTTTTATCATGGTACATACCCAAACCAATATCTGACTTTGCCCCAGATTCATTCCCATCCCCCCGAACTTTGTTTACCCTTTCATTGGGAGGTTGAATTGTACTCCTGGCTTTCGGTCTTTCCCAATCAATAAAGAAGATGTCGATATTAGACTGCCTGCTTAGTAGCTTCAGAACATCTACGATTTTCAATGAGAAAGCGGATATGAGTAGATCTCTGACAAGTCTTTCTTGAAGTGGGTCGGGGAGCAACACGTGCACTGCAGCCTGCTTTTTAAAGAAAATGAACCAGAACAACGCAGTTCCGAAGCAAACAATGAAGAACGCGTCCGCCAAATGCCCACACGAAATTATGAAAAGGTTTGCAATCATTTCAATGTCAACTTCAACGCGACCGTTCCTTCGGTTCCAGCTCCAGGTCTGAATCGCAGCCCAGATTACAGCAAGCGCGCTAATCACTCCAACCGAAATCTGTGTCATTGGTTGAAAAAGTGACATTTAGTATTGATTGGCATTTTAAACACTGGTATAGCAAAGTTTCCTTACCTTAACATCTTCTAGAGATCGAGACATGTCCATCACATAATTAACACTGAAGTCAAAATGAATTTCCTCATTCCTCAAAAATCGTTCTTTTGTCATTTCTTTGTATGTGAGCGTTAGAAGTGGTACATAGATCCTTCCAGGCTCTCGACTGTTTTGCAACTGAATCCTAATTAAATAATTGCGATTCTGTTACACAACCAGCCCAGTACCTAGTTTCGTGCACAATAAATATTGAAACTTACTTGAGGTGCATTTCACTGACGTAGCGAACATGATTCGGAGTGCCGTTTCTGTCTTCGTTTTCATAACCTCCAATTGTGTCCACCATGAAGAAGCGCTGAACGAGTTGCCAAGAATCGGCAGATTGCCATTCCTCTTTCTATGTAAAAAAGGAAAAAAATGCTGTTGTCGCAGCATGCCCCATTGATAATAACAACGCTAAAAATCTTTAATTAACTCACAAAATTGGGCTTTGTCCCACTCCGTTTAAAATTGGTTATTTTGATTGGAACGCTGTATAACTTTTGGTCATTATTATAGTCCCCTTGAAAACTTACGTAGGGATCCAAAAACAACATTTCGTTTCCCTTATACTTTTGCCAAAGTTGTTGAATCCCCATGTTACAATGCGTTCTGTACGTAGCCCCAAACTTTCTGCTTATTCCTTGCACCAACGGTGGATCAGAACATGGGATATGTTCATTCAAATCGGACAACCCCAGAAACTTTCCATCAAACGAAAATTTGGCAGTTGTTATATTGATATCGGAGGAGCGGCTAGTGAAGTCCATATTGTACTGATGTGGTATTATGTTCGGATTTTCCAAAATATATCGAGCTTCAAGTTCTGCATAATACAATTTTGGACAATATGGAGGAGGATGAATCACTGCCACATTCGATACTTTCCTGTAATAGTCACACGCAGTCATTCCAGAGGAATCGGCCGTTGATGTCGTTGTGCTGTAACTGTGCAGGTTCAAGGTACACAGATTAGCCAAAATTTGACACGCAGTTTGATTTTCCTGATCATCCCGACAAAGAATTACAGACAATCGGAGGTGTTCTTTAAACAATGACGAGTCAAGTCTGGAATTGTCGTAATCTATTTTGTAAGAGTTTTTGGAGTCAAAATTGAGAATTCCTGGATCTCTATCCTTCCTGTCAGGCACTTGAAAGCAGACACCTTCGATAACATTATGTGTGTTAGCCGGGCAATGACATGTCATAGCTTGCGAGTCGGTGGTAGTATAACTGAGCTTTTGTTTGTCCTTTTCGTTCGTATTTTTGCCTTTGTCGACGACTGCAACTTGATATTGAAAAGAAGGATGACATGGAATACATGAACGAAGGTTAGGTGATGGATAATATCCTGTGGCACATCTTTCGCATTGAACAGTATCTCTTGGCGTCCCATCCAAGTTGTAAATTACTGAAAAGACAGATTTAATTTGTGNTATTTTGTAAGAGTTTTTGGAGTCAAAATTGAGAATTCCTGGATCTCTATCCTTCCTGTCAGGCACTTGAAAGCAGACACCTTCGATAACATTATGTGTGTTAGCCGGGCAATGACATGTCATAGCTTGCGAGTCGGTGGTAGTATAACTGAGCTTTTGTTTGTCTTTTTCGTTCGTATTTTTGCCTTTGTCGACGACTGCAACTTGATATTGAAAAGAAGGATGACATGGAATACATGAACGAAGGTTAGGTGATGGATAATATCCTGTGGCACATCTTTCGCATTGAACAGTATCTCTTGGCGTCCCATCCAAGTTGTAAATTACTGAAAATACAGATTTGATTTGTGAAAAAAAAAAATTGAAAATCAAAGGTCGTAAAATTTAACATCATATTACCCTCAATGTGGCCATTTGGACACGGCTTGCATCTGCCGGTACTGGTGTCATAAGGGCTAAGTTCACTACAACCAAGACAATGCTTCCCATCATAGACAACCATCTTGTCTGGGCAAATTGTGCATTTTTCATTGGGTTGATTTCCTGTTAATCCAGCGAGTTCCGCTTCACTTCTTTCACGCATATTGGATGGACATGGACAAGCTGTGTAGGAATAGGATATTGTATTGAAATCATGACTAAAAATGCATAATCAATCTTTATGACATTAGAAATTACAATCGGGAAAGTCATTCTGACGCCATTGGCACTTGACACAGTTGAGCGTTGCCCAAGAGAAAGTGTTATTCATGGAGAGGCTACATTGTGCAGGATCTTGGTAAATCAAAGGATCCGTTGACCCTTGGACCCTAACTGCGAGAGATGTTAAAATAAAAGCTAGATAAACGCTCATATGTCGAACGTTATCATCAACAGTGGGTATCCACATTTCCGGGACTAGTCAGGACTAGGATTTCAATTTCCGAAAAAGTAATTCACTAGCAGAAAACAATAAATGAAACAAAACCTAAACTTTTAAAAATCAAAAACCATTACATGTTGACTGATTTACTTCTAACTTGCTATTTGAGCGTTGCCCAAGAGAAAGTGTTATTCATGGAGAGGCTACATTGTGCAGGATCTTGGTAAATCAAAGGATCCGTTGACCCTTGGACCCTAACTGCGATAGATGTTAAAATAAAAGCTAGATAAACGCTCATATGTCGAACGTTATCATCAACAGTGGGTTTCCACATTTCCGGGACTTGTCAGGACTAGGATTTCAATTTTCCGAAAAAGTAATTCAGTTTAGCAGAAAACAATAAATGAAACAAAACCTAAACTTTTAAAAATCAAAAACCATTACATGTTGACTGATTTACTTCTAACTTGCTAGACGTTTCGTCATTTTGCGAACCAATGAGTTCGAAAGAACTAATGACATACACCTATCGATAGTCAGCTCAGAGCCTGCGATCCAAAGTGCAGTTCTTTACCCCGACTTATGCATGCAAACTTGTTACTGCTTTTAGCCTATGAAGAAACATTGTTTTTTTTCATGTTGCCATTGGCAACTTGTTAGGCAAGCTTATCCATCGATCCTAGATGAGGGACTAGTGACAGAGAGGAGCTACAATGGACAATAGTGAAAAGTGAAAGGGAATGCAATTATGGAGGAAGAAAGTCGCCCCATTTCTATCCAACAAACACCAAATGTCTATGTCACGATTTGCATAAAAGCCGGGGCATCGTGAAACATAGAAAACTTTCATTCTTCATTCATGACTTTCATTTGGAGTTAGATATTAAAGAAGGGCTTATGTTATAATTTATAATAGTTAATTATAACTTATACATAGTGTCAAGTGTCATTTCGCGTGATACAATCATAATTTGGTGACATTGGTATTGTGAATATATTTTTTTCTGAAGTGAAATAGTAAACCAGAATGGTGAAAAAGTGAAAGCACCTACATACATTAGACGCAGAACTAAAACCCGAACATAAAAAGGTCCATCTCCGTAGTTCGTATTCTGTCTACTCTAATCTACTAAATCAATTGAAACTTACCATTAGCTCGTCACCTCACCTGCATAATTACACCTCATTCACATTCGCATTCTTTTTATATACATTCTATATGCTCACCCCTCTTCATCATCGAACACAATGAAAGATGCGCCAGAATTTAATATTCACCATCCTTCTATAGCAGCAGATAAAAAGTTTGACTGACTTCTACAAAAATAGTACTACACTTTATATTTTACGAAGATATTCTTAATTTTGCACGGTACTCCATACTGGCTGAACTACAATTTTAATAAAATTTATTACACCTCATTCATATTCGCATTCTTTTTAAATACATTCTATAAGCTCACCCCTC
Organism: Seira musarum; assembly: GCA_027743895.1. Classification (NCBI taxonomy): domain Eukaryota; kingdom Metazoa; phylum Arthropoda; class Collembola; order Entomobryomorpha; family Entomobryidae; genus Seira; species Seira musarum. The sequence continues at coordinate 7,347 of JAHZMX010000797.1, read as the reverse complement.
TTCATCATCGAACACAATGAAAGATGCGCCAGAATTTAATATTCACCATCCTTCTATAGCAGCAGATAAAAAGTTTGACTGACTTCGCTGACAGAGCCGCGAGCCATATACCTAAAGCCGGATGCAGCAGATGGTGCAATATAAAGACAAAATGTGCTCACTTTGCACCTGAAAAACAATGCAATGAGCAGGAGGACCCGACCGGTATGCTTGGTGAAGCATGAATATTTTAATTGTGTTTAATTAAGTTTTTACCTTTACCTGAAAATGAATTGAAGCGGTGGACGTGATTTAATGTTCCAATTGTTTGTTTAACGATCTTATATACCATACATTGACAATTGAGATTGAGGGAAGTATGCGCATGTGAAGTCTAAATTGATCCAAAATACTAAGAATTCAATGTCGATGGATGGTAATTGGATATCTCACCTGACGTTTTCTATTGTGTGGCAGTGACATCCAGGTAAGATAACGAAATGTTTTGATCGAATTGCATCATATTTTTTAACGATTTGTTTAAATATTTTACGTTTTACTATTTATCCGTTGAGAAATGTGTGAATAACAATTGAAATTGAAGATCAAGAAATATGGGTACACCACATTGCCATCGATCAAAGTAGCCAACTTCGTTCGAGTATCATTGTGCATTCAATCATGTCTTTACATAAAGGCAGGAGTACGAGAAGGTGTTCTTGCCTAATTCAGAATTCAGCGAAGCGTAATCTAGAACTATGAACTTAAATAAGTAGTGAAAATCTAGGTCTAATCCATCACTAATCAGCATAAATCCTGTATTTATGAAGAAATTTTGAAACACTCGCCAGTGCGTGCATATGTGGTCTAAAGTTTCGATCAGTTATAATTTTTCAACAGATTGCAAATTGCAACTTGGAATTTTGACTTTTCACATACACGTTCACATTTTGTTTTTGGTTGGAAAGTTAATGAAAGTTTAATTTTAATCGTAGCAGGATAGTCACCATCAGACTAACGACAAACTAAACTATAAGTGCAAAGGAGGGGAGACAAGATGGGGGGCTTACAACAAGTTTCAGAATCTATCAACTTTCCCAAGGAAGAAGAAAATGTGATTGACCATTGGAAGAAGATTGATGCTTTTCACGCTTGTTTGAAGCAATCAAAAGGAAAACCTCGGTACAGCTTTTATGATGGTCCACCTTTTGCAACTGGTCTTCCTCATTATGGGCATATTTTAGCTGGAACAATCAAAGACATTGTGACAAGATATGCCCATCAGAGTGGTTTCCACGTGGAACGGCGATTTGGTTGGGACTGTCATGGACTTCCGGTGGAATATGAGGTTTGTTTGTAGTCTTTCTCTAGTGCTTGTATCTTCTGTGAACATCACAAATTCGGATTTGAAATAGATGTTGTTGTGATTTCTGTGATTGAAAAATTGACCGAATATGTCCTTGTTGAAGGTAATAGGTTTATCAATGTCATGTAACTCAGTTTGGCCACTTTGTCATGAATTTAAACGTATTACTGTTTTATCAGAGACTGCCACTGGTAATAAATACATCCTCATGGAGGCCCGGTTGGAGATACTTTACAAAAAACCAGAAGAATATAAGATTTTGGAGAAATTTCCAGGTTCAAAGTTGAAAGGGGAGGAGTACGAACCATTGTTTGATTACTATATTCAGGTTTGCCTTTGCCCATACATATAATGTTTTAATTCCTAATTTAATTAGTTTCATTCATGATCACCATAAATGGAAATAGTCGATGAGGTTGAGCTGAGTATATAAAACTTTGTTGTGTTGTGTTGTAGATGAAAGAAAAAGGTGCTTTCCGTGTTCAAGTCGACACATATGTTACCCAAGATTCTGGTACTGGTATCGTACACCAGGCTCCTTATTTCGGTGCTGACGATTTGCGGTAACTTATAAATAATTATAGACATAGAACTTTTTTTAGCATCTTTATCTAGGTGTACAACACAAATCACAATGGTACTCATGGTTTACCTATCCAATCTTTTCCAGAGTTTGCAAAGCAGCTGGTATCATAGCTGAAGATAGTACTCCTATTTGTCCAGTGGATGCCAAAGGGCGATTTGTACTGCCTGTCAGTGACTTCCAAGGGCAGTATGTCAAGGTGAGTAAACGTAGAAGATTATACCGTTGCTTTACGAAGCAAAGCATAACTGGAGGATATGAATACATCTAGGCATGTCATTATTTTTTGTAGGATGCAGATAAGAACATAACGGCACTACTTAAGAAGAACGGTCGGCTTGTCCAAGCGGGAACTATTAAGCATAGTTACCCGTTTTGTTGGCGATCCGATACCCCACTCATTTTATAAAGGTGTTCCATCCTGGTTTATACGCGTTGAAGATTACCAGAATGATCTCCTAAGAAATAATTCCAGCACATACTGGTAGGTTCACTTCTTATATGCTTATCTTTATGTCCACATGTCCAGTGTTACAAATTCGATGTATCATGCTTACTCAAATTTTGTTTCATGTCCGTTTAGGGTACCGGATTTTGTCAAAGAGAAAAGATTTGGAAATTGGTTGCGAGACGCTCGAGATTGGGCTTTTAGCAGGAGTCGGTATTGGGGTACCCCAATTCCTATCTGGGCTTCTGAAGACTTTGAAGAAGTTGTGTGCATTGGAAGTAGGAAAGAACTTGAAGAACTAAGTGGGCAGAAGGTCTCTGAGGATTTGCATCGTGAATTGTACGACGACTACTTTTAATGCTAACACGACTAATATATTTGCTCAAAGCCTGTTGGCTAGCAAAAATTCATGTTACTTTTATTTTTTAGTGTGGACCAAATTACGATTCCATCAAAGATCCCCGGCAATCCTCCACTGAAAAGAATCCCGGAGGTTTTTGACTGTTGGTTTGAATCAGGAAGCATGCCATATGCTCAAAGTCACTATCCTTTCGATAAAAAAAGTAATTTGGATCAACTACGTTTTGAATTTTTAGCAATATTTCTTTCACAGAATATGTTGATTTTGACTCAAATAATTTCATGTCAACAGAGGAGTTTGAGGAAACATTTCCCGCAGACTTCATCGCTGAGGGTGTGGATCAGACTCGTGGGTGGTTCTACACGCTATTAGTTGTGTCTAATCATCTTTTCAATAAGGCACCATTTAAAAATGTAGTCGTCAATGGACTAGTATTAGCTTCAGATGGACAAAAAATGTCGAAAAGGAAAAAGAATTACCCAGATCCAATGGAAGTAGTGAATAAGTATGGTGCTGATGCACTTAGGTTGTATCTTATCAATTCGCCTGTTGTGCGAGCCGAAAATCTTAGATTTAAAGAAGATGGCGTCAGAGATCTGCTTAAGGACGTCTTCCTTCCTTGGTATGGCTAACTATCTTTTATATTTATTTGTTAGTACAAGTCGTACATAGATGTAATTAGATGTTTAGTTTTAATAGTCCATCCTAATCCTGTCTCAGATATTTAGTGCTGAGGCAGGTTCGCTATGGACAAAAGTAATTTAGCTAATGTGAGTTTTCAGAATAGCTTTTAATTTCCATTATGCTATTCATTGTCTTGCATTGACTTACAATTAATTGTAAATTAATTTCGACTATTAGGATATTATAAATTTAATTGAAGGATGATTCTTAATCGTAATATAATTATTTTCTAATTTTAGGTACAACGCTTATCGATTTTTTGTGCAAAATGTTCTCCGTGTCGTCAAAGAAGATGGTGTGCAGCTTAACTTCTCCGCTACGTTAGAGGGTTCCGCCACAACTGACAAAAGTCAGTGGAACATTATGGATAGGTGGATTCTGTCTTCAGTGCAGTCTTTAATTGCGTGGTTCAAGAAAGAAATGAAAGCTTACCGACTGTACACAGTGGTTCCTGTTCTCGTTAAATTCATCGATCAGCTCACCAATTGGTATGTTAGGCTGAACAGGAGAAGACTTAAGGTAAGCAAACTTGGCTGATCTGTTATTGGTTTATTTAAAACGCGAAGCACAAATTGAGCTCTTTTAAATTTCCTCTTGTATGGCAGGGTGAAGCTGGTCAAGCTGATTGCTACAAAGCGCTAGAAGTATTTTTTCTCGTCCTTTTTACTCTGACCAGATTGATGGCACCATTTACACCTTTCATCACCGAACATATTTATCAAAATCTACGCAGAGTTATTAAAAAGGAATCTGCGCCTAAGTATGACGAAAGCATCCATTTCTTGATGTTACCTGATCCTCAGTAAGTAAAATTTCTGTAATTCATTATATTCAATCAACTAAAACTAATGCCCAATTAAGTTTCACCGAACAAAAAACATTTATTTTATATATAGAGAGTGGCTTATCGATCAAGAGATTGAACAAGCTGTTGAAGGAATGCAAAAGGTAATTGAATTGGGTCGACTAGCTCGTGATCGCAGGACTGTTCCAATCAAGGTAAATTGTTTATAAGAAATTGATAACGAAGACGAATCAATAAGTGAGTAAAAATAAAAATAACTTATCATGCGGGTGTTTATATTTATGAACAGTTTCCCTTGCCGGAGGTTATTGTAGTTCACGCGAATGACACCTTCTTGAACCAGATCAAGGGACTAGAAACTTATGTACTTGAAGAGTTAAACGTGAAGAAACTAACGTTGTGCAACAACAAAGCACAGTTTGATGTACACTTGAAGGCACAGCCAAATCATCAAATTCTTGGGGCTAAATTTAAGGCTGACTTCAAGAATATTGCAAATGTTATCAAGGTATGCTAATTTACAGATTTTACGTCATAATAACTCTTTCTACATATAAGTTACTTTTGCCATTAAACAATATTTTATTTCCTAGTCATTAAACGATGCTCAAATTGAAGAATGCATGGAAAAGAAAGGTCTGGAAGTTTGTGGACATTGGATAAATTCAGACGAAATGTTTATTTCCTACGATGTCGGTGGAGGCGGAGCCAAGGATTTGGAGGCCGCTTGTGATGGTCCAATTCTAGTTATTTTGAACACCAAGGCTGACCAGAGCATGTTGGTAAGTGGAAGCTAAATCTAATTACTTTTCGTGCGTGCATTGCGGTTTGCCCGTATCTCATTTTCTAAATCAAATTGAATAGGATGAAGGTGTTGCTCGAGAGATAATTAACCGTATACAAAAATTGCGAAAGAAGGCAGGCCTTGTTCCGACAGATGACATTACGGTGTACCTCGAGGCGACTAAAGATCTCAATCGTGTCTCGGAGCAATTCGCTGATTATATCCAAACTGCGGTGAAGGCTACCGTAAAAAAATTGAAGGATGCACCAAAAGGAATCGCTTTCTTGATCGAGGAAGATTTCCAGGTTAGATAAATTATTGTCTACATTAAATGTAATTGAAAATCAACTAGAAATTTTTTCTCTTTCATTATCCTTGTTTGTGATCTAGATTAAAGATAGTAAATTGAAAGTCGCCATTTTTAAGCTTGAAAGTCCTGAAGAAGCAGCGAAACGCGCACAATCCACACCGCACTGCAAGTATGTAAATTTAGTTTTAAATGACACCATGAAGCCAGGATACGATGATCTAAGCAGGAAAGCCACTTTACTTTTGGAAAATCCAGTGGGAAAGAAACCCATTTCATTGGAGGAGCTTAAAACTGAGGTAAATGCAGTAGAAGTTCCTTGTTATATTATTATAATCGCATATTGTTGATTCAACAATGAGTTTAAATTGCTAATTTCTTTAATAGGCGGAGAGTTTATTTGCTTTTGTATTCAAGAGCGTTTCGTGTATGTGATGAAAACGGTAATGACTTGTCGTCGATCAAGGTCGACAGTCTCCATCGAAGCACGGTATACGTTTGTAGGCTCGAGGATAAGAAGCCGACAAAAGTTACTGTAAATGGACCTTTTTCTAAGTACGTATGCAACCTTTAATCAATACTGCCCTAATATTTCAGAAATTCATTTAGCCTTATTCGATTGCGTTTTCCTTTTTTGTTCAGATTCTTAAATGTGGAAAAGTCGGGCAAGAAAGCAACAGTTTTACTAGAAAATCCGACGGGTCAGTCTATTTTCAAATCCGACAATGACGCCGAAAAATTCGTGGATTCTTTGCTGTGAATTTTTCTTCGGTGACAGAGCTGTTGGAATAGTTTTATTTGGTTTTGGTTACTCACCTAAATGCATTTATTGAATTAATGTAATTATGCAAATGAATGCAGGTTTACGCGAATAAAATTGTGTTGTTTTAAATATAAATTTGATTACTGAATCGCACACTTAATTAAATACGATTTCATCCATTCATACTAATACCATGTATCAAATCAGTCATAAAGTAAATACATAATACATATAAAGAAATGAAAATAAATTTTCATAGGATATTCGATAGGCAATATTGCAACAAAGAAATGGGATAAGAATTAAGACTAATACTGGCGTGGGCGAGTGATTGGCATCCGATTTTAAAAAATATGCAACAGAAACTCCTTATGTCTCTCACACTACTACACTATACACAGTACTTTTATGTTTAGCGGAAACATTGATTTGACACACAAATAATAGCAGAAAAAATTCTGTAAGTACCATACTTGATGCATTAAAGGTGACTTGATTGATTAACATGACTGGACAAGGACAGTATGCATTACCGGTATTCTTTACATATAAAGAAATGAAAATAAATTTTCATAGGATATTCGATAGGCAATATTGCAACAAAGAAATGGGATAAGAATTAAGACTAATACTGGCGTGGGCGTGTGATTGGCATCCGATTTTAAAAAATATGTAACAGAAACTCCTTATGTCTCTCACACTAACTACACTATACACAGTACTTTTATGTTCAGCGGAAACATTGATTCGACACACAAATAATAACAGAAAAAATTCTGTAAGTACCATACTTGATGCATTAAAGGTGACTTGATTGATTAACATGACTGGACAAGGACAGTATGCATTACCGGTATTCTTGTTGCAAATAAGTAATAATTAAAAATAAATTGTCAATTTTTGTTATACCCTTAAACTTGGCAAATTTTAAGAAATACATCATTATAGCTATGATCCTTTGACTCTGAAAAATGACTGAAAATCTGACAAGAAGGCACTTGCATTTTGTGTTTGACAGGTCACATAATACAAATACATATATATTATATATATTGGTACAATCTATAATAGAGTTTAATACTAATGTTTAAACATTTCATGATGGTTAAATCAATGAGAATGAAAATGTACTTGTAACGTAATGATTTATAAAAAGTAGGAACTGTGAACTAACTAACGTACTCGATGAACACTAATAACACTACTCGTAGACGTAACAATAATGGGCAACGATTTACTTTTGGGGTAACAATAAATTCAAAAAAGG